>BFEA01000080.1:1642727-1668906 GCA_003427395.1 Chara braunii
CCGTGGAGTGGAGGGAGGACCCCTCCCCCACCAACCAATCAATCAATCAATCAATCAATCAACCAATTAATCAATCAATCAATCAATCAATCAATAAATAAATAAAAAAGTCAATCAATGGATTTTTTTTTTTTCTTCTATTTATTTAATTTTTTTTGGTAGTCTTCGAAATCCCCCCCCCCCGTTTTCGAAGTTTTTATGTTTCTTTTTTTGTGAGGAGGTAGGGGGACCCCCCCCGACTCGAAACCCGTTCCCCGCCCCCCAAACCCCCTCCCGGTCGCGACCTCGGCCGAAATTATCGGCCGCGTTCGGCCGCGGTGGGGGGGGGGCCGGCCACGGCCACGGCCGAACTCGGCTGCGGCCAGGGGGTAACATAGGAGCAGGTTGACAACACACACAACAGACAATAAAGAAGGATGAAAATGTCTCAGCAACGAATAGAAATTGACAATTCCAACTACTCTCTCTCTGATTCTTGGCTGCCTGCCATTCATTACGATATGGGTTGGATAACACACGATCGCGTTTCTATTACTTTTTAATGAAACCATCATTTTGTGGGAGGAAAAAAAAAAAAACAGCGGCACACACACACACACACACACACACACACACAGAGAGAGAGAGAGAGAGAGAGAGAGAGAGAGAGAGAGAGAGCACTTCCGACATTTCTTTTTTCCCCCCACAAATTCCATGTCCAAACCCGGCGGGCAAAGCAGCAAAAGTGGAGTGCATGACCGACCCCTTGTGACCGCCATCACAGTTAGCAGTAAACTGTTTTTTTTCTTTTTTCTTTTGCCAGATGGGGGGTCAACAGAGTCTGTTTTATTTGACAGACATTGGGGGGACCTTCCAAGGAACCCCCCCTTTTTGTCTTTGAATTTTCTGCTCATTATTTTTTATTTTTTGAATTTAATTAAAACACAAAAAAAAACTCGCCTGTATGTGTGTTTGAGAGGTCCATTCACCAAGGCACCCGAGATACGATACATCATTACTCATACCTGCACGACTCCAACAAACCATGTCGGCCCACCTTGAATATGAGACAAAGCAGGAGTGACGTTCCCCGCAGCCAAAGACCGACAGAAAAAAGTTCACAGGCGCGGGAGAGACGCATCCAGTAGTGGAAGGTAGGGAATTCTAAACCGGACTGTACAAGCAGCATCGACTCTTCAACTGCAGTACACGGATTCGGCATGGGACAGCCGCATGCAACAATGGAAGGTAGGGGAAGACTATGTCGAATGATGAGAGTAGCATCCATGCTTCAGACGCCATTTTCAGACAGACCAGAACACGCGCAATAATACCTCAACAAACGGAGGGATGGAGGGAAGGCAAAGGGCAGGGAACCCACACCATAGGATGACAAACCACAACACGGCACATGAACTTAGAGGCACGAGAGGAGGAACAAACAGTGAGGCCGCACATACAATGAAGCGCATGGGGGAGGCGGGAGGGCACAAGTACAAGCATTGAAAAACAGCAAAGCGACCGGAAGAAAAGAAAACAGTGAAGGACAGGCTGGAGGGCAGAGGGAGGAGGGTGGGCAGACAAACAGCGCAAGGCAAGAAACAAAGGCCGAAAAAAAAAAAAAAAAAGTTGATGACGAAAGATTGTTTCGTCGGAGTTGCACTGAATCATCAGGAGGCTGAACCCTCGAAGCTTTGCGGAGACTTCGTATTGGATGGTTTGGGTCATGAACCCTTTGACCCTTGTTAAAGGCAGACTGTTCCCCAAAACGGAACATAGCAGTGGGCAGCAACCCTGCGGAGGACCTGGCAGCACAGTAAAGGCAACACGGCTGCACCATACCAAAAATGACTGCAAGGAACGACAAGGCGCACAGGACAAGCAGTGTGGCAACCACGCCATGAAGCCCAACGCAACCACACAGCCGGGGACGACAAAGCTAGCGGTCGAGTAGCATGGCAACCATGCAGTGGAGCACAAGGCAGCGCCGTCAAGGCGACCCGAACTACGAGGCGCGTAAGCAAAGGACACATAGCGGATGAGCGGCAAGGCAGCAGAGCAGGGAAGCACAAGGCAACACCAGCAATACAGCCACAACACACAGCGAACGCAGCAATTTGCAGATAACCATATGCGAGGCAAGCAGGACAGGCAGCAAGGCAGCGGCAGAGCGCAGACGAGGCAGTCCACACGGAACACGGAGCAAAGCAGCACCTCACCTACTCGCATCATGATTGAACACGCAGACTGTTGGTAACTGCCTTGTGTGATCTTATACTAAGCCTCGCGCAAGACAGTATCCGATTGAACACGCAGATTGTTGGAACTCTACGCAGTGGAAATCGGTAACTGCCTTGCGCGAGGCTTAGTATAAGATCGCGCGAACGTAGGACCCACGCATACCGATTTCCACTGCGTAGAGTTATGGGTCGGATACTGAAGGGACTAGGAGTATTGTTGTGTTGTGGTGTTATTTGTGGAAATTGTTGTGTGTGTGCCCGTATGTTATGCGTGGGTGTTGTAGTGTACCGCGTGGGTGTGTAGTGCGTCTTAGTCGACCGGCGCCGAATCGTGTCTGGGACTTCAACCCCCCAGTACGACGACTCGCGTACGGGTTCGATTTCGGGCGTTCGACCGCGCGTACCCGCTATGCTACAGCGAACGAGAAACGCCCTCGGTTGGGCCACCTCTGCAATTGCATATGAAAAGCTTTCGCATGTGGTTCAGTAGCTTGGCAGGGATACGCCCACCTAAGGGATGGTAACAACTCCCGCAGGTGGAGGTAGCGGTGCCTCACGTGACTCTGTCCTGTCGTAGGGACTCGCGAGAGGTACGGCTGGCGCACTCAGCCGGAGCGGCAAACGCTCTCCGCGACAAGTCCTGCATAATCCTGCGTGACGCGGCCGGGAGGTTCCCCGCGCGGGATCGATGCGCTCGACAGGAGGTGCCGTTGTGTGTGTGTGTGTGTGTGTGTGTGTGTGTGTGTGTGTGTGTGTGTGTGTGTGTGTGTGTTTTGTGTGCTCGCGCACGTGTGTGTGTGTGTGTATATAAGCGCGAACGCTGCTCTTCAGTACAAGTAGTACTTCAAACGACCACCCCCCAGGAAACAACCATGCACACTGACTTGAAGATGATTCTCACATAACTCCCCACCGCATGGAAACTGACTTGGACTTATGACATTGGCAAAACTCAGTAAGACACAAGGGAATACCTAGACTGGAGGGCACGGGGGAGGAGGAAGGGAAAACAAAAATAGGACAGTGAATCCAAAAGGAAGACAACACGAGACAACCAAGGAAAGATAGGGGGATGAGCAACAAGAGAGGACAAAGGCTGAAGACATAGGGGAGGTGGGAGGGCAGACGACACTCGAGCGCACCAAGCAGATAGACCAGAAAAAAAAACACAAGCCCCAAGAAACACCAAAAACTGAAAAGAATAAAAATCAAAATCAAAATGAAAACAAAAATTGATGATGATAAGATTGTTTCGTCGGAGTTGCACCGACTCGTCAGGAGGCTGAACCCTCGACAATTTGTGGAATGCCCCGAATGATGGTTTAGGTCATGCACCCTTTGACCCTTGTTGAAGGCAGACTGTCCCCAAGTGGAACATAGCAGCGGACAGCAACCCTGCGGAGCACCAGGCAGCGCAGTAGAGGCAACACGGCTGCACAACGCCAAAAATGACTGCAAGGAACGACCCGAAACACAGGACTTGCAGCACGGCAACCAAGTAGTAAAGCACCGGGCAACACCACCAAGACAACCACACTGCAAGGGATGACAGGGCAAGCGGACGAGCAGCAGAGCAACCATGTTGTGAAGCACAAGGCAACACCAACACGGCAACTGAACTACACGGCGCGCAAGCAAAGGTGGAATGGGCAGCAAGACAGTGGCGGAGTGCAGACGAGTCGTCCACACATCCAACACGGAGCAAAGCAGCACATCACCTACCCACATCACGGGGGAACCCCACAGACTGTTGGTTCCCACCGCGCACTGAGCCAGGGAGACATTCCGACGAGCATCTGTCATCACCTATAGGCAACACAGATATCCCGAACTGAGCGGCCCCCATAAAAGTGCAGTAGGCACTCCAAACGAGGAACCACCGACTGTTTGGCACTACTTAAGGGGTGCTCGGTTGGGCATACAAAAATAAGAAAAGTTAGGGGAGGCGGAATAAACAAACATACCAAAAATTGATTGTGTGTGTGTGTTGTGTGTGTTTGCGCACGTGTGTTGGTGGGGGGGGGGGGCGAATAGGTCATTCGGAAGAGGGGAGTGTCCTGGAAGGGGGCAAAGGGCGGGGTGGGGGGGGAGAAATCCTGAGAGGAGTGGGAGAGGGGGGCGTCTTGCAGCTCTATCCCCCATTCTTGTTTGGGGCAGGGAATTGGGGCATTGTATGTGGTGTCGTCTGCCTGTTGTTGTGCTGGGTTGCACTGTGATGTTGTACGTTGCTCGTGCACGTGTGCGTGTGTGTCTGTGTGTTATGTGCTCTGTGTGCTCGCACACGTGTTGTGTGTGGGTGGGGTGGGGGGCGAATAGGTCATTTGGAAAAGGAAGTGTCTTGGAAGGGGGCAAAGGGGGGGGCGGGAGAAATCCTGAGGGGAGTGTGAGAAGGAGGTGGTCGTGCATGTCTGTCACCCACAATTGTCTTATGAACCTGGTTTCTTGTCGTCAGATGACCAACACTCACTCACATGGACTTCCTCTCCATGAATTTATCCATGGTATGGACTATATCTTCAACTTTCCCCCTGCCCATACATACACAGAAGGAAGGGGGAAAGTTGAAGATATAGTCCATACCATGGATAAATTCATGGAGAGGATGGGAGTATCACACCGCACAGGGAGAGAGAAACACAGCGGAAGACTTAGCCATGCGATATGATAAAGTATAAAAGTGCAATTCGCTCCACATAATCGTCACAACCAGTCACAAAGGAAAGCCGAGTAGATCACATCTAGAAAACAATGAAGCAAATATGGTTCACACACAGTAACACCACTGTTTATTAAACTCGAAGTCCCGTCTTGCCAGAATAACCTCAAAACTATGGCTCTTGAGCAGCGCTTCTAACCATTATCACTACCCTTGAGTCCCTAAAACAGTCAGTGCCACCCAAATACTGCCTCTAGAGGGAAGCGCCATCTGGAAACAGGCCTCTTAGGCCAGGTGCCTCTCATAGGATGAAGAAGAAGACCAGCGCCACAATCGCTGATGATGAAGAAGTGTCAGAAGGTCTCTCTGAGCAGCAGTGCCACCTCTCTGACAAAGATGATCTCTGAGGATACAAGCTGCAGCTATGGCTGCAGCGCCACACCCTGGAACCCTACTCTTGAGGAGGGTTCGGCAGGGCACCAACTTCTCCTGCTCCCAGCAGACCTCAGATAGCCTTGACCTTGGACAGCCCGGCATGCTGTTAGAGAACAACGAAGGTCATAGCTATGGTCGGTGCTTCAAAGGTCCAGCTATGTTTGTCTCCCCCAACGCTGAAGTTGTACCACCATCGGTTCATGTGTTGCGCAACCTTAATGTACACGGTATCAACTGCCAAAAGCCCTGAACAGACTTCCCAATTCTATTAATAGTCTACCCTACCCTAGACACGACCTAGACCGGACTGATTGGACTGACCGGTACCATTTCGGTTTCGTTCTCTAGGGCCTCTCCCTACCCGGCTATAGGCTATAGGACGAGTTTAACAGCATAGGCTTGTAGGCCCGTCT
Organism: Chara braunii; assembly: GCA_003427395.1. Classification (NCBI taxonomy): domain Eukaryota; kingdom Viridiplantae; phylum Streptophyta; class Charophyceae; order Charales; family Characeae; genus Chara; species Chara braunii. The sequence goes on from BFEA01000080.1 coordinate 1,648,451, forward strand.
GTCCTAGTGGTAGCCCGGGCTTGCTATTTGCAGTTAGGGTAGCTGTAGGAATTTGAAGTCTTTGCGGGCCTGAAATTTTTGCGAATTTATAGATATGTCCCTCACAAATTTTCCCCACAGGTAGATATCTCGGTTAGCCCTCAACCCAACAAAATTTGTGAATTTAAGCTACCTACGTTACAGCCTTAAATGCGACGAGCTGCAGACCGCAAAATCAGCAAGTCATTGGAGATCTACCCTCCCCCGCAGCGAGGACCTCCAAGTTAAGAGTGCAGGCATGTAGAGCGTCGAAGGGATTGTCCCTTCTTGGCCGCCTCATACTTGAGGATAATGGACTTTGCTATCTTGAGGAGTTCCTTGCGTGTGACAGAGCGATCCTCAGTGTGAGGCTGGTACGAGAACTTCACAAGATACTGCATGTTTGGGCCTGTGCCCACCTCATCCTCAATTGACTGCATTCATACCCCTTGTCAAGGATTGGTGGACCGAATTGAGGGGGTTCAAAATACAAAATTGTTATTTCAAAGTGGTGCTCTCCCTCAACTAACATAAATCCATAAAATAACACATGACAAAAATAAATCAGTTATTCGAGGTCGATGGTTGAATCATCTTACACCATTTTCATTAGCTATCTGGTGGTTAGATGATGGGTCAATTATTTTACTAGGGCGAAAGGGAGTCTTATGTACTGATGGTGTTGACGAAGATTTTATGAAACTTTTAGCTCATTATTTAGAAGTTGTTAGGAATGTTTACTCACATGTGGGATCCTTTTTTGCGGCAACTACAGGAATTTTACAAAATGATTTAGAAAGGGTTATTGCTTATTCTACTTTTAGTCAATTAGGTTATACGGTATTCGCTTGAGGTATCTCTAATTATTTTGTGAGTGTATTTCATTTGATGAACCATGCTCTTTTTAAAGCATTACTTTTTTTTAGTGTCCAAAAATGCATCAGCCGAAGTAAAAAGCAAAAGCTTGAATGCATGGAAGACCGGATAGGTTTGTAGATGTAGAGGGACATCAACGGTATATGATGGTCCGAAGGGGTCAGTCCCCACTGTATCTAAAACCTGTCATGGACCCATGCATCGTGGCACCAACTTCGGGAAAATGTCCTCCGCATGTGATAGATCAGAACTGAGCACCCAAACCCAATCACATGCGAATAGTAGAAGGACGACGGTGCCTGTTGGCCTGCTGAATCATAGCCTTTCGGGTTTTGAGCAGGTTGGCATGGTTGCGCTCGATATCCACACGATAACGTCCGGTAAACTCTGCAGTTTCAGGTGTTAGTGTAGGGGTAGCCTTGTCGATAATGTCATAGAGAGGCTGTCGAGGTTTACGGCCACAGTGTAATCTGTAGGGTGTCAAGCCAGTGGAGGAGTGGACAAACATGTTGTACACCAGTTGTGCATAAATCAAATGTAGATCCTAGTCGTGCTGATTTGGACTGATTACATGATGCAACAACTGAAATAGAATCTAGTTCATCACTTCAGCCTGTCCATTGGCTTCAGGATGACAATCGAATGTCATATTCATGCGTGAATGGAGGTAGTCTCTACAGTAGGACTGTCATTTGTTGGCTTCAGAAACGGGAATTTTGGTCACTGACAGTGGAGGTGGGTCGTCCATGATATGTAACCCACATGTCAACAAATGTTGCCTGAACAGCAGGGGCTCTGGCTTCTCCTGGCAAAGGGATGAATTTTGCGTGCTTGAAGAACCTGTCCACACAAACCATAACCTGACACATACCACAAGGAGCGGGCCTGCCCAGATCAGTAAAATCAATAGACATTGATTGTGGAGGTGGCTCAGGAGTTGGAATGGTTTGAGTAGGCCAAGGGGAGGTTTGCATACGACCTTGTTCCGTTGGCATAGCTCACAGGTTCGGACATAATGCAATATGTCACTCGTCTCTTTCCAGAAGAACCTCTGCTACAGGGCCGCATAAGATTTAAGGGCCTCAAAATGACCACAAGCATCGCGACACTCTGACATAAAGACTCATATTAAAGAGTGTTCTCAACTTGCGATTTTGAGGAATACACAGATGTTTCTCACCTCTGCTGCAAGTATACAGCAGAGCTGAGACCAGAGTACATCCCGATTCAGAGACAGGATCGGCTTGCAGATTTCTCACAACAGGCCTAAAAATCGGGTTCTGTAGCAGTAACTGGGCAATGGTCTGAGGGTTCTCCTTCCCAAAAGAATGAGTGATGGAGGTCGGGAAGAGAGCGTCAGGCCTACGAGAAAGAGCGTATACAACTCGATTGTAGCAGTTGTTCTTGTGCTTCAGTTCGAAATCAAACAACTCGATGAACTGAATGTATCGGGCAAGCTTATCATTCAACTCTCCTTAGGATTTCATCCACTGAAGGGTGGAGTGATCTGAAAAAATGGGAAGTTTCTGCTCACGAAAAAATATTTTTAATGCTTGACCGTTGACACAAGGGCATACAAGTCATGCAACTTCTAAGCTTTGATTTTTTTGTTCATTTACTCAATAGGTTGCAGACCATTCTTACTGTCTTGTTGAAGTTTCGCCCCCACACCATACTAATAAGCATTGGTGGTTAACACAAATGGCAAAGTAGGGTCAGGTAACTTCAGTACAGGTGCGAGAATTAAGGCCTCATTGAGATGTGTAAATGCCTCCTGAGAGTTTGATGTCCAAAGAAAGGGAGTGTCTTTCTTAGTAAGGGCAGTTAAGGGTGCTACAATAGATGAGAAGTTCTTAATGGACTTCCTGTAATAAGAAGCAAGACCAGGAAAGATCGAACATTACGGACTGTCAAAGGTTTCGGCCAGTCCTGAACAGCAACAACTTTTGTTGCTTCAGGAGTTGATCGCTCTCCAGAGATAACATGATCAAGATAGAGAATAAAGATTACTTAAAAAGAAGATTTATCTTTGTTGATCTTGTACTGGTGGTCATGTAGGGTTTGGAGGATAAAAATCAAACTTGAATGTTGTGCATGCTCCTGAACGGTATGAGTGAATACCAGGATATTATCTAGATAGACAGTTACAAACTTATAAAGGTATGTGATGCATCTCTGACTGAAAAGTGTCAGGTGCATTGGAAAGACCAAAGGGTATAACCAGATACTCATATGTACCATATTTGGTCTTGAAGGTTGTCTTGTGGAAATTACCTTCAGCCATCTCAATCTAGTGGTAGCCGGATTTTAGATTAATCTTGTTGAAGATAGCGCAACCCTGCACCATATCCAACAAATCATCGATCTGCGGGAGGCTCTGTGGACTTAATCATGATCTTGTCGAGTTTCCTCTAATCCACACACATTTTGAACTCGTCATTCGCTTTAGGTATAAAGAGAATTGATGCCTCAAACTCAGATGTACTGGGACCTATCCAACCTTTTCTGGTCAGGGTGTCTAGCTGTTTTTTTTAACTCGTCAAGTTCAACAGGGGACACCCTGTAGACCCGGCCCTTGGGAGGGACCGCATCACGCAGGAGCTCGATTTTATGCTTAGTCTGCTTATGGACAAGTCGAGTAGGCTCATGCGTAAGGTCTGAGAACTGGACAACCACTTACTGAATTTGAGAGGGACGAGGAGGAGTCGCCACATCAGTTTGTTTAACATAAGCTACAAACAGACGGGTGTGATTAGTTTGGCGTAAGAGCTGAAAGAACTCATGTGCTCTCATACAATAACAGTTGGTGACTGGTTGTGTGTCGGAAAACATATTTAATGGGGGATCCCCGTTGAAAGATTCGGCGTGCGTTGAATCCACATTGAATTTTCGTTGAAACGCCCGTTTGGCAGGTATGAACGGGTCCGCGATATTTTTTTTCCTCGGCTAAACATAATTCCTCCCCAAAAAAACTATAAGATTGTAATTTTTTTTTAGGATTACAATTCCATATTTTTATTTTTATTTTTTGAACTAGTATATTTAAAAAAAAATCAAAAACATAAATGTAGTTAAAAAAAAAATGAAATAAGTGTTTTTTTCAAGGATGTAGAGAGATTTTTTAAGGATTAAAACAAAAACAGAAAAACAAATAAAAAATATAGGGTTTCAAATCTTTCAAAGATATACAACAATATATTTATGTATTTGAACTTTATATATATATATTTTTTTTTTAAAAAAAATATTAAAAAAAATATAAAATGGAGAAAAAAAAACACGCACACACACAGACAGAAAGTCACACAGACACACAACACACAAACACATAAACACACACACACAGAGATACAACACACACAAATACACATAAACATAGACACACACACATACACACAAACACACATAAACATACACATACACACACACTCACAAACGCACATAAAAATATACACACACACACACACAAGCAAACACACAAAAAAACTTAACCTGGAGCGTTGGGGGTTGGGGGGTGGGGGATGTGGGGCCAGATTTTAGGGTGTGGGTGTTCGGGGATGTAGGGGCAGATTTATATGGTTCTGGCTGTAGTACTTCACCAAATGCTTATGCAAGTTATGACCAACATTGCTTTGCACGGAATGGAGAATGCTTTGAATGAGTGGGCTCAGCAACAGGCGGCCGAAGGCCGAGTTATCCTAGTAAGATGCGCCAATGATTTCGTTGTTCTTCACAAGGCTCGAAGAGTTGTTCAGGGCGAGGGTTCCTATCACAATGGCTCCAACCCATGGGCCTGCACTTTGTGCCTGATCAAACTTGCATAGTTACTACGGGAGAAGGATTCCATTTCTTAGCACATGACGTTTTCCACCTTGGCAAAGGCTCGAAGAGCAAACGCTTCGCGTCTGAATCCCATGGGTTCGTCTGCAGAGTTGCTCCGTCCAAGAAATCACAGGAAACACTTCTTTCGCAAACTCGTTTTGTAATACAATCTCACACAGGTTCCGCAGTACACCGACTCGTGAGTGCTTTGGTTTCGTTGATATCAGGTTGGGGAAAGTACATGATGGGGTATACGCATGCATGGCTTAACTCTATGGTAGGGTAGAGATATAAGTCGCTCCGGCTAGCTTAAGTTCCACCTAGCCTTGGGTAAGCTAGGGGAAGGACGGTAGGATGTGACCGCGGGCGCTGGCCTGCCTTGCTTAGGTAATCCTGCTGGTTAGATTTTTTGAATTGGCCATGTAAAACATAAGATGAGCGTGACGTCCGAAGTTCCAATACGACAACGCCTTACTTAGGTAATCCTGCTGGTTAGACTTTCTGAACTGACCATGTAGAAAATTGCATGAGCGTGGCGTTCGAAGTTCCCATACGACAAGGTTTGTCCGCTTCCACTTCGATTAGGGCTGGCAGGTTGACCCAGACTTAGTGTTAGTCACTGCTGTCTGGTCAAAGTTGCCCTTAATACTGGTAGGATGCTGGTCCTGAGTGCCGGTCACATTGAGGTAGGATAGTAGGGACAGGGGGTGTACTGTGAGTATTAAACCACCACCGGTCCCCCCACCAGCCGAAAGCCCTCGGCCCGGTGAGCTAGGGCCGGGTTGTACGAATGAGCGGCGACCACCGTTTGTCACAGGCCGATCCAATCCCGCCAGTTGTAAGAGGCAACTTTGCCGATTTTTTTTGCTCATAATAATTTATCAAAAGGTTTGCAAATTTGAGGGGCCGTAGATTAGGTCGTGATCTTTCAGGAAAAAACAATAATAATTTTGACCGTCAAATATTTGCTACGTCGATTTGGTGCATTTTCGCAAATTCCCTTTTTTTTAAGGCCTGACCGCTTGTCCACTCTATACTACCGGTACCCTTGAGGTTTTTGACGTCAGGGTGACTGGTGGTTTAACGTGGGGATGGGTAGGGTAGGTGGCCTATCCTGCCAGGACAACCATTGGCTGTTGCTACCAGCAATCACCGGAAATCTTATCCTTGGCCTCTACAACACCATGGGCTTTCAAAAATAATAATAATAATAATAGTGGATTTTCTCCTAAAACATGGAATAATATGCCGCCATATGTTTTGTCTTTTGTGCATGTGGTGAGTAGAGGCTCTTAGAGTCACTGCAAATGTGAAGAATTATAATGAATCTTCTGCTAGAACGTGGAATAATACGTGGTCATATGTTTTGTCTTTTGTGCATGTGGTAAGTAGAGACCCTTAGGGTCACTGCACGTGTTCCTAAGAAAACGAGAAAACAAAAAAAATATGAGGAAAAAAAAAAAAAAAGAAAAAAAAAAAAAAACGAGAAGACAGAAAATTAGTGATTCATAACTGTGATCAGTGTGATGGAGACTATATATTATCGGTTAACGCAGACAGACTACAAGTCTAATGTCCATCTCTGCTCCATGAGGGTCCTTGCTAATACGCAGGGGGTTTTCGGAAATTATATAAAACGAATAGATTGGAGGATTTGTAAAAAAAAAAAAAAAAAGAACGTGCATACACATAAGCTCACAGTGTTGGGGTATGGGGTGACCCAACTTTTTTCCCTCTTGTAGTTTGATTTTCGGAAGGGAGGGGCATATTTGGCCCCCCCACCCTGTTAATAGAATTTTTTTTTTTTTTTTTTTTTTCAATGTTTGGGCGAATAGGGTCACGCGTCCATCCCGTCTTTTCGGATTCAATGGGAGACCCCTGTTTTTTTTCGTTAAATGGGATTCAACGGGGCCCATGGGGCGATTCAACAGGGTCCAACGGAATTTAACGACCCTCGTTGCCGTTGTGCAGACACATAGCTGACTGGATGATACTCATCAGCGAGCATACAGGGGTGATATTCCCCTCGTCGGTCAGGCAACTCAACCCTAGGGATCCGCCAGTCGATCCCAGGGTTAGTGGCCTCAAGCCAATGTAGGAAAGAAACACTGTCAAAGGGTACATTATAGATAGGCCTTTGACTGCAATCGTGATCCTGACTGTAGATAAGTCGCCTATGCGAACCTCAATTGGTTGTTGCAGCTTTACCAATCTTTGGTCCAAATGCAGCCTGCTGACCATCTTTGGAGATATAACGTCTCATCCAAAGAAGTGTCCTTATAAGATCAGTGTCCTCATAAGTGAAGCACCCTAATAATGCAACTCCCATCAAAGAAGCAGTGAGAGATGGTGAAGATTCAACTTCATCAGAAGATGAATCAGCACTGGTGGAAGGAGCTGCTGATTCCGTCTCTCTCCACTTTAGTTTTTTAACTAGAGCCGGAAGGTCTGCGAGGCATGCTGGGACAATCCTTCAGAAAGTGATAATGGACCCTTGCACCTCGGGCAAACTCCCTTGTCTTTCCTCTTCCTCCATACTCCCTCATGGATCTTAAGTGCATGTCAGGGGAAGGTGGAAGTATCAAGGGGATAAGCTGGCCAATGGACGTCTCGTGATAATGGAACCCTTTGGGCAGCAGGGGAAGAGGCACGTCCCTTACCTTTCTCCTTGCTGCTGGTTGTTGCTCTTTGGGCTAGGGTCTTTCCCTTTGCAAGGCCCATCAGAGCATTAGTGAGGGCAAAAACAGTTGAATCTGCAGCATAGGATGAGGTATTCTAAGATGGAGGGGTATGAGGTAGTCTAAGATGGAGGGGTATAAGGTAGTCTAAGATGGAGGGGTCTTACTCTGAGGTATTGCATCATCTTCTGAACTAGAAGTTGCAACAAAGAGAGCACTCTTCCTCTTTCTTCACTCTTTTGAGGAGGGTTTTCTCCTTCCTTGGACATGGAGCTTGGACTCCAGACCCAGGGTTGCTCTGCCAAAGGACCGTCAGTCCTTGTGGCCCTGAGAGAATAGTGCAAGCTCGTTCTCTTCAGTTGCTGCTGTCAAGAAATGAATGAGTTGATCCTGCTCACTTATCTCCAACCTAGGAGTCGATGTCAGATTTTCAAAGGTCGAGTACAATTGGGATAAGGAGCCATCCCACTTTTTTATAGCCTAGGTGGACAATTTTGTCGGTTGTGTATCTGGTCTGCTCCTTGTCTACAAACCAGTCATTCAGAGTGTGCAGAAAGTCGGGCACCCCCAGATTTTGCGCTCATTCAGACATTTTCAATCCTTGCTTGTTGGAGGTGGAGGTGCATCATTTCAGAGTTATCATCTCCAGGCGAGCAAGGATGACACTCACCTTCGCATCCTCATCACATTCAAACCCATTCAGGTAGTTTTATGTGCAGTGGCCCAATCTGAAACATCCACCTTGGGGTCCTCACCGAAGAACATGGGTGGAAGGGTCAACTTGGGCCGATACAGGTCAAATGGACTTGAGGGTTGCGAGACGGCTGTTGATTTTGGTGTAGAGGCTGGAGATGGGGGTCTGGATTGTGGGTTTTTTTGGGGTCCGTTTTGAGACTCGCATGAGGTGCAGGAATGATCAAGGTTGAAGGGATTTTAAGGTGTGTGAAGAGCTGATCCAGTATGCAGGAGATGTCATCCATCTTTTTTGGAAACACTGAGTGACTGTCCTCGAGACTGGTAATCCTCGCAGTCAAGTTGGTATTGTAGAACCGATGAATATCATCCTGCAGAACGACAAACTCAGTCATGTCCTTACTGTACTGACTGGAAGATCCACTCACCATGATCTTCTCAACATATACCACGATAAGTTTTCGTTTGTCATCTTTTCGAATTGCCTTTTCTCTGCGTCTCTTCTCTTCCTTCAGAGCCTCAACTGTTGTTGCTTGTTTTCGGAGTTTTTCCTCCTCGGCAAGCAGTTCAGCCTCCAAAGAGGAGAGAGGAAGTTGAGGCTTTTCACCCTTCTCAGTGTCACACATTCTCGGCGAGCAGTTCAGCCTCCAAAGAGGAGAGAGGAAGTTGAGGCTCTTCACCCTTCTCAGTGTCAGACATTTTGAAAAACCCAAAAACTAAATAAGATAAATAAACTAAGAAATAAAAAGGGAAGGTATCAAGAATTGGGTTTTCTCTTCAGTACTCGCCCAATTGTTATCGCCTGATTGGAGAAAGAAGTTGGTTAGTATAAACAGACAACCGTTCTGTCTCTGCAGACCGCTTGAGGGTCAGGTGTCGGCTTAGAGCAAACTCAACAAAAATCACTTTCACAATTTTCCATTCATTGCTCTGACACCTCAATTGAGTGCAATTACTTCAACTCCCATATCACACATTGACAGGATGCAGTCTTGGACTGATTAGCTTAGTAATTAGACACTGTGACCATTAGTGGATGACAGGTACGTGCAGATAACCAAGATGTAAAGATTTATTGGGCATTCTATTTTTAGACTTACCCTACTGACCCTACCACTGGATGGCCCTGTATGCCATACTCAGGGTATGGCAAAGTACGGATGTCACTGTAACTGACTACCACTGGATGGCCCTGTATGCCATACTCAGGGTACGACAAAGTACAAATTTTATCGTAACTGACTTAATACACCAAATCTGACAGTGCGATTTCAGACACTTACCAGACACTGAATTGTGATTTAATAGGGACAATCAAAACTGAATTCTGACAAATAGAACCAAAGTTATGACTAACCCTGGCCAAGCTTCAGCTATGGCAGCACAAAATTCAAATTTTCATTATTACTGACAGTATGACCCTCAACAATCCAATTCACAATACAGTATGAATTCTAGCACTATAAAACGGTCACATATGAAAACTGAGTCGGAGAGAGGGTCAAACAAGGTTACTAGAAGTCGAAAAAAATAGGTAGGAGAAATTGACCATGGCTGTCTCACACTCGGAGTTTCGAATTTCGACTGTCCACAAATTGACAGACCAAATTTTGCTAATATAAAAATAGCCCCAAAAGCGTCACACAAACAAAGTGGAGTAAGGAACATTTTTACTTCATGGACTTCTCTGGAAGGAGAGAATGAAACTCTGCTTATGGCTGTCTCCTGAGGCCTATCGCGCCAATTTTTTTTTTGACTATTTTCAGCGTTCCCATGATAAGAATTCTCTAAAACTTGGTGGTCCTTAGATCTGCCTGTTGCGCTTCACCCCCAACTAACAGACTAAATGAACTTGGGCTCCCAGATGCCAATAATTGAGAAACTCAGTGTAGCGCTGCTCCAACTGCGTTGCTTGGGAATTGGGGATCCTGACCCAATCCCAAAACCGCAACACTCTAGGGGTCACTTTTCTTGCAAATCGCCAATCACAAATGATTCGTCAGGCTAAAACCTCCTCAGAGCCTCCCAGGCCTCTGAGTATAAAATGCCACTCACTTTTGTACAATCCTTAGCAAAAGTGCATCACTACCACCCTCACTGTCCCCAACATAGAAGATGACAAATTGCCATGAGAATCGATTCCAGTGTCTCGCCAGATGATGGTAGTTGCTCCAACTCATCTCTGCATCACTGATAGGATCCAATTGCTCCGATACCAACAATTATGAACCTGGTTGCTTATTGTGAGATGACCAACACTCACTCACATAGGTATGCCCATATATACATAGAAGGAAGGGGGGAGGATGGGAGTATCACACTGCACTGGGAGAGAGAAACACAACGAAAGACTTGTCGATGCGATACGACAGAAAACATTGAAAGCTCGACATCTTTTCATCCAAGGATTTGCCTGGCAGCGAAAAGATTTTAGAGCTCCTAAGATTAACACTTTATCCTTCTTCTTCCAACCTTCCATGGATGTCCAAGGTGTTAAGATGGGTTTCCCGCTGAGCACCGTAATGGAAATTACCACGGAAGCATGATCGTCGAGGTGGGTATTCCACCACGTACACAATGGGTGCCCCTCAAGTGTGTTCCCTCTCCTTTTTGTAGAGGCATTATTTATTCTGCAAGTAGCATTCCCACCGCCACATGAAGTTTTCCCATTGATGCTTGTAGCTTCACTACCTGGAATCAGCTAGGTGCTTTACATATAGCAAGTTACTTCGGTTTTTTAGAGTTGCAACCATCACGTACTAGTGACAGACCCCAATTGCGGTAAACTTTAGGGAGACACATCCGTATTTAGCACAAAGCAAGCGTAACCCCTGTAAAGCCGAGGAGGCAGATAAACCCTATACCAATCAATGCAAACAATCCAAGGTAAGAGACACAGTCAAGTTGAGTTATCGAAAACAACGGTCAGCGGTCACCTTTCAACTTCAGGTTATAGTCAGAATTAAACCATCAGTCCTTGGCCCAGCTATCAACCGTGGAAAAAAATAGAGTAGAAATGTTTTTAGTTGAATGAGTTTGGGCGCTCTTGCAGTGGCCCGTATATTTTCAGAAATTGTGGCTTGTTAAATTGTCACGACTTTATGAAGTACTCGTGGTTTAATAACCAATGAATGAAATCAAATTACTAAGAGTGGAGATGAAAGAACAAAACGAGAGGGGCTCAAGAAGGGAGAATTCGTCGAATGAAGAGGAAGGAGAGGAAAGAGCATCAAGATGATAAGCATCCAACAAGCCCCTATTTAGTATGCTGCTTCAGTACAGAACAGTCGCCCGGTTTCCATTCCTCACCAGCAGACCAATACAGGCTTCGTTTATCCAAGAGGGGTTGGGGGGGGTCTTCCTTCCGCGTAGTTTCCAGGGGCTATTTTCTATAACGTGCCCACCTCTGCCTGAGAGATTCCCATTGCTTAGGGAATGTCGCTACCCAAGATACATGGATCTCCAACTCATGCACATGGAGATGGAGATCTACCCTGAAACGCCGTATGCTCAAGAAAAAGAGTTGATTGAGTATTACCTATAATCTAGACTAAGTACATGAAACAAAGGTTGACCTCCACAAAAAAAGTAGGCACAACCCACGGTTTATCCTAGCGGATATGCATAACTATTTTACAAACAAAACTAAGTCAAGTTCAATTGTGTGATAATGACAGTATGTAGCACACCTCCCTATGCCTCACCTGCATTTGTGAATCTTAACAATTTGATATGTCTCCATCACCACGTGCAAGCATCGTCCAGGGCAGAGGGAGAGAAAGAGTTTGTGTGTGTGTGTGTGTGTGTGTGTGTGTGTGTGTGTGTGTGTGTGTGTGTGTGTTGTCATATTCGCGTACAATCGTAGCAAAAGGGATGATGAGGGCATATTCACATTAGGACTTGTGTTTGTGCTGGTTTTGACAGTAACAACAGTCAAACATTTCAGACAATATAAATGTGAGGTACAATTTGAATCGAGAACAAAAGCTGGCTTTTTTTTTTTTTTATAAAGGAAACCTTGCGTCAACCTAGTCATCGGGAGGTTCACATGCCAAAAACTAGGCCTGGTCTCCCTTATGGAACTGAAAAATTGGAAGAATCAGATAGTCACTGGGGGCGTTACCCAGCGTCACCTAAGAAATTATGAGGAATTTTGGACCATCTCGTGTTACTTTGAAACATTTCGCAAATTGGAAGATTTAAAGAAAAATACTGAACACTTCATAGTATTTTTATGTAAAATAAGAAATTATAGACAGTGAATGTAAAAAATGAAACTTTGATATAATAGAAATATAGATAGAATAAATAGAAATAGATAGAATAAATAGAAGAATTCTCCTAATAAATATATATCAATATAGAGCTAAAATAGATTGAATTAGTTGCGTCATGTATTCAAGAATGTGTATAATAGAATATAGAAAACAAAAACTGAAAAGCTTCATTTTTTATTTACTTGAATCTTCTTTTTGAAAAAGGTGAGAAAGTTGACTATCGAGAACAGAGAATTTGAATCTCCCCATGTCAGGTAAACCATCATTTGACCGTGATCCCTCCTCCGCCAAAGCTTACCCCTCACGAACCACCATCTTGTAGGCCACTTGCCCTCCAAGTATCGCGATGGCACAACAACACTTTCAGAACGGGAGATTCCCTCACCGACAATCAACCGCTCCACTTAGCCAAAGCAAGGGATAACTACCTTCGTAACACGGAAAAGACGTACATACGCTCTATTCGAATCTGGGTAGCACGACGTATGTGTAAGCGAGTTGCGTGTACGCACATACACATATTCATGTACGCAACACATAGGCGCGTACACATTCTCCCATACGTGGGAAAAGTGTTCTCAAAAAGAAAAAAAAGAAAAAAAATTGAAAGAAAGGTATATTATGGAAAATGTTATTTCAAATAACTTTTGCTTGAGACTCATCTCAAAAGAGCTAAGAAGCAAGAACACGATGATGCCTGTTTTAAACCACCCAATCTGTGGGTTTCACCAATTATTTTTCACCAGTAATTACCCCTCCTCAATGTTGTCCTCAAAGTTACTCTCCATTCGAGAAGAAAGTCTTGATGTATTTAGCCAAATTACGATGCGAGGTATGAAGAATAGTCATCAAATCTTAATTCTTTGAAAGCACAAACTCTTTAAGAAGATACAATTACCCGTATCTCCTCCAACTAACGGTGATGGGAGTGGTGTTAGTTTGCTGTAGGAGATGGGGGACCTTCCCAGCGGTTAGCGGGTATGTCACCGCCAGACACACCGTAGGAGTTGTGGTGAGGGAAGAGTTTGGTGTAGACCGTAGTCATGCAGTGGGAAGCACTTAGCTACCACGAGCACCTGACGTAATTCAACATCCCAATTGTGAATTAGCGCAGGAGCAATTGTGAGTTAGCACACGGACCGTGTTCCAGCATCATCCATTTTTTTTGTTTTCATTAACGACTATTTGTTTTTTCCTTCAGGCCCGTCCATAGTTGGTGTAGGTAGAACCTAAACCGTAGTCATGAAGCGTGGAGCACTGGGCTACTACGAACACCCGATAATTTAGCACCTTGATTATGAATTAGTACTCATGGTGCGTTACACACAGGGATTGGAGGCGTATGATCACGCCATTTCCAAGGTTGATATGGCAGACGGTCTGATTCGCGGAATCTCTGCAAGTTCCACATTTCATTCAATTGTTGCTGCGTTCATGCACATGGCATGTGGCCTCGAAGGCGTTGGCTCTGTCGACGCCTATGGAGTAGCGTGGAGTTCACCCTTGGTCAACCGAAATGTAAGGGTACTAATCATCTGACAGGGGTGCACATTCGAAGACCGTTAGGAAGCTAGTCGTCATCATCATCAATGTCATCCATCATCATTATTAGGGAGTGGATCATGATGGTGACAAATAGTATGGTGATGGCGACAAATAGTATGGTGACCATGAAAATGGCCTCGCTAAGGTTGGCGACGGGAGTAGCGGGCAGAAGGATGAATCCATGGGCGGACGAATGTTACCGCGGACGAAGGACAACTTTGGTCACGCTAGCGAGGAGGACTGGTTGTACTCAGGGTTTGGCTTCATCACTCACCAAATGTGCAAAATGAGCATGAACCTTTTACCAAAACATGGGAAGGTGCAATGTCGTAGCTTCAATATCTTGTTACTTGTCGTTCACTCGTTCCTTTGCCTCCTTCACATTTCTTTCTCCTATCCCGCCAATTCTACTACCGCAATCTGAAATCCACTACTACCATTGAATTTGTGATAGGCAGAATCCCCCATTTCACTTTCCCGCTCGACCATTTTTGTTGAGAAATAGGTGAGATGCACACTCTATGTCCTTTCTTCCCCTCTCTTCATCATCTTCGTTTTTTTTAGCAACCGTGCCATCGTTATTGAGATGAACTTCGACCTCCTTGGACTCCTCAAACTTAACCACGACGCTTGAAAAGTCGCACCAATGAAAAGTCTGACCACAAAGCTAGGCCAAGTTTTATAGCTGCCTGACCGAGCCCAACTAGGTCCAACTGTAGACTGCATATTGACTACCTCCCTCAACCTATACTCCTCGAAGCCACTCTGGTATATCAACCCCATGTGGTCGTCTTCAGTCTCATCCTCGCGAAAAGAAAATTTGTCCAAGCAAGAACCCACGGGACCAGTATTGGTCCTAATTCGACCACTACCGTAGTCCCAAAAGTCACTTTTAGATTATGACAATGTTTGGGACCAACCATCCTAGTCCTAACAAGCATCCCAAGATGGAAACCCGAAAGGAGAAGTGAGGGGGATAGTCTCGCAGTTCCCTCTACCCCTCAATCCCTTCAAACTTACTCTGTTGCTCCACTATGTAGCTCAGTGGTTAGAGCACCGATTGGAAATGTGCATTGTGGTATAAGTTTGTGGGTTCAAAACTCAATTGCAACATTATGCATGGACACTGGCAGGGCGTTAGCATGACGCACGGCGGGATACACACCCCCCTGGGCTGACGCATGGTAAGCTTATACAGACATTGCTTGCGCACTACCCAAGGGGTTATCCATGGTGTTGTCTGTTGGGTCTTGATACTGCGTGGGTTGCTTGTGGTTGTTGCTCGTCATTGTTCTGTTGATCTCCCAGTCTGGCATATCACACACAGGGGCCGTTTGCGATTGTCGCTCAAATGGTAGAGTCTTCAGGTTATATGTCATAGATCACGGGTTCAAGTCTAGCTTGGGACCTTGGGGGGGGGGGGGGGTCTCGTCCAACTTGGCCTATCATCTCTTTAAACGAACACATAGTTCCCTCTACATCGTACTGCACGTATCTGGTCTTCGGGCATAAATATCTCGCTATGCAGTTACATAGAGCACACATAACCTTCGGGCAGAGACAAAAACATGGCCCTATGGGCCCATACAAACATACATAGCCTCTGGCCACACACATATACACACAACTACGATACTGGGTTGGGGGGATCTATCAGGTATATGACGGGGTCTACGCATGCATGGCTTAGCTCTAGGGAAGGGTAGGGATATAAGTCGCTCCGGCTAGTCTGAGTTTCGCCTATAAGCTAGGTAGGATGTGTCCGCGGGCTCTAACTTTCCTTGCTTAGGTAATCCTGTTGGGTAGACTCTCTGAATTGGGCCTGTAGAAGATTGCATGAGTCTGGCGTCCAAAGTTCCTGTACGGCAAGGTTCGTCCGCTTCCGCTTCCATTAGGGTTGGGAGGTTGGCCTTGCCCTGGTGCTTGTCACTGCTGTTTGGTCCAAGTTGACGTCAATATTGGTAGGGTGATGGTCTTGAGTGTTGGTCACACTGAGGTAGGATAGTAGGGATAGGGGGTGCGCTGGGAGTATTAACGTGGGGATGGGTAGGGTAGGTGGCCTATCTTGTCAAGACAACCATTGGTTGTCGCTACCAACAATCAAAAAAAAAAAAAAAAAACCTTCGATCATTCAAGCCTAGGATATGTTGCCCATCACTGTTGCACTCTACCAATTAAGCTAACTGTATGTCTGGTGCAAGTCAACACAAAGTATCTTACTCGGGTTTGGGCCTTCCAACCCAAGTCTAGGTTACGTGCTGACCATGCCAAAGCCTATGGGTGAGACCCACGACTACTAGTTATTGATACTGCGAGCTTCGAGGGTTTTAAAGGGCCACACTTCGACTATTCGGGTGCATCACCCCCTATGCTCAAAGTTTGATTTTTCAATGTGTGCATGTTGTCCACGGCTCGCACTAAAGTCCGACCTAGCGAACCTTTGTGCAACGTTTGTCACACATTGGATCTCATCCAATTTTATCTTACCATACCTGCGTCAAGGCAACGTCTTGGCTGCGCAATATATTCCCAACCTCGAACAAGGTTACCAACTTCTAGTTTATTGCAAATAAAATCTTAAAAGGTCACGTTTTTCAATGTATGGTGTCACCACAATTTGTGCAAGCTGCAAAATAACTGGCAAATACCCTTGTAAGAGTATTTGTGTCGTCAACATGTCACTCATGTCAGTTGTTCTAAAATTTCAAACTAGCCCCCGAGTAGTGGGACTAACCCCTGATATGCGTGGCTCGGTTCGTGACAATAGTTATTGTACATGTTTTTTTTTTTTTTTTTTAATTTTACAAGGGTAACAACCTTGAGATTCCATTATTGAATTAACTAGGGTCATGCCCCACTTGCATAGGTTTAGTTTGGGTTTCAAGCTTACACGGGTGCCGTCACAAATCGATGTTAGGACCACTCGTGTTTGCTGGATCATAAATGTCATTTTTGTTTTGTAGGAGAACAAAAGATCGGAGTGTTTATGAGGTCCTATAGACTTCCAATCAAAAGTCCTACTTCTTTTATCTGAAGATTTATCATGTACTACACTAGTGAGCACTTCGTTTCTCTCGTGTCTCGTCTCTCCTACACTCTTACTACCTTCAACCCCCTCATAGTTGTTATCACCGTTAATTCCTCGTACGTTGGTTTATCCACAAACTTTCCCCAGGTCTTCTTCCATTTTTTTTCGTTCATGCCAAGTATGAGGTCTAGACAAACCACTTTTCATAAGGTTTCCGGTTATATTGGATCTTTCAACCATGTACCTGCACTGCTTTTACGATCGTTTTTAAGATAACTAATCCAATGTAACGGGTCTGACGCTTTTACCTCTTAAAGATTTTGTACCATATACAGAGCCTAGGTTGCTTTTCTTTTTCCCTAGAGTCCGAAAGTCGGTATTTGTTTTGCGCATCTTAGACATCTTTCAACTAGGAGATGTTGTCTTACCTTATTCCATTAAAAAAAATACATCGTTAAATTTTAGACATAGGATGCCTTTAGGAATAAAACTTAATCAATAGGCATAACCACACATGGGAGCTCTCTGTTAATGCCCATTCTAATTGCATAATGTATTCTACCATCTTCACCCAACACTAACCCCTTAATATAAACTTGGTCGTAATTGATTATTTTACCAGGAGGACGATGTTTTGAAAGAGGGGATATAGGGTCCCTAACCCATCTTTATCTTTTGCATACGTGATTGTTTCTTATACAACTTTGATGACGAACCCCTGCTCTTCCATGGCTATCGTTTTCCACGAGGACCTTGCAACAACCGACTTAATTTTCCTATACGCCTCTTTGCTCACTAGGTGAATTATTAGTGAAAACCATAAAGTAGAGAAAGAAGTAGCAGATTAAACGAATGCCTTGCCAAATAATAAAAGTTGGTGCTTTCGTACCCAATCGGATACCCACGTTACCACTTTTACCAATTATGTAACTTGGATCTTCAAACACTGTGAGACCCCAATAATCGATTATAGCTGTTTGTTGGGACTTGCCTCAATCCCCAAGTTACACCGACAAATAGAGTAGAGGGGTGACAAAAAATAAGCCGACTCGGCCCAATTGATTGATGTCTCGAAGAGTTCGCAATGCTCATTAAATACCTCCCTGAGGGCAGGAAGGCTTCTGGAGTATTGTCACAGTGCATTATGAGGCCGTTCGCTATGGGCCTCGTTCCACACCACTTGGAAATACTAAAGATTATAGGGCGCTGTAACTCCAAAAAAAGTTCGTTTAACTATTAAATCCGAGGTTGAAGCTACTAGTATGCTGAACGAGGCCAAACTTAGAGCTACCGAGTCCTTTGTTTACAAAAAAAAAAAAAAAAATTGAAAGAAAAAATAAATAAATACGAGATTGCACTTAAANAAAAAAAAAGGAAAAGAAGGACACTTTTTTTTTTTTTTTTCTCTCGCCGCTTGTTATAAACGAGCAAAATGAGAATGAATCTTCAACCATAAGTGGGAAGATTTTTTTTGGGTCGACATGCCTCTCTCTCTCTCTCTCTCTCTCTCTCTCTCTCTCTCTCTCTCTCTCTCTCCTTATGCCTACGGTTTACCGGGAAGTTCTATTTGTGACGATATATGTATCGTCAAATATCATTCTTTCTCGCACGCACACACTATTTTTTTTTCTTCTTTTCTTTTCCCTTCCCCCCCGCGCATGAGGAAGGTTTTTTTTCTTTTTTCATTTTCATATACAATAAATTTGTATTTTTGGGAATTTTTTTTGAAGGTCTTTGAAGTTTGCGTCTATTTGCCATTTTCCCTCCCGACGACCGACTTACCCTGCTATGCCCCTGGGCTTTTGAACTTTCATGCAGACGCCTATCAGTGAGGGACACGATTTTTCGGAATGCCCCTATTGGACCGACGGTCCTATTTTCCCTATTACTTGTCCGATTTGTCCTTCTGTGGGGGATGCATCATCCTGAGATGCCCTCCAGCAGGGAGGCACTAAGACTTTGAATTTAAACCCCATACTTTTCCAGACCATTATGCCAAAGAAAAGGTTTCACATCATGTCGTGGCCGCTGCTGCAATCCACCGTGTAGTGCATTATGCAGGTACTACGACCCACCACCGCCTTGGATGTTCGCGACGTACGTTGGCGAAGGTCAGTGTTCCTCCCTTTGTTCCACGCGTCACACACACATACACAAGTGTGACAATATATATTTTCATTTTTTGGCGGTTGATTCATTTGATTTTGCTCATCCTTTTTATGGAAGTACCATAAGGCCAGCCGCGAGGTTTGAGGCTTACCTGTTTCCGTTCTTTCTCCCTCTCTCTCTCACACACACACACACACACACACACACTCAAGTGTGCAGTGTATATTTTCATGTTTTAGCGGTAGATTTATTCAATTTTGCTCATCGTATCAATGAAAGTTACTTGAGGCCAGCCGCGAGGTTGGAGACCGTGACTTACCTGTTCTCTTTCTCTCTCTCTCGCACACACACACACATATACGCACACACACAAACACACACACAGGAGTGTGGCAGTATATATTTCCACGTTCTAGCGGTAGATTCATCCTATCGATGAAAGTACCATGAGGCTAGCCGCGAGGTTCAAGACTTACCTGTTCTCTCTCTCTCTCTCTCTCTCTCTCTCCCCCTCTCTCTCTCACATACACACACACACACACTCACACACATACGCCAGGGTTTTATTGGAAATAGGAATCACTGCCAAAGGGGAAAATCAGTGTTAGTCGGTTGTCGGAGGGGCAAATCATAAATAAATGCAAACTTCGGTGGTATTTTCAAAACTTTCCCTTGCTTTTTTATTTTTTTCTGCTTTTGTTTTGTTTGTTTGGAAGTTGGATGCTACCAGTTCGCAACCCTTAGGCTGCGGTATAGTGGGCTTCCGTGTCTGTGTCAAGGTGTCGCATTTTTGGCGGCGGGCGACCAGGACGCAAAGTGGGTTCTTAGGGGGCAAAAAAATTTGGGGGACCGGTCCTTGGCGAAACTGCGGACTACCTACAGCTAGCTCTGCTAGAACCGGGAGTTTTGGAAAAAGGAAGGACCGGTCCTCGGGTGGAAGTGGACCCCAAAAAGAAGTGGGGGGGTTGGACCGGACCCCGGGTAGAAGCGGATCCTCAAAAGAAGTGAGGGCATGTGAACTGCAAAAGGGCCCTCAGGCCGAGGCATTGAGCCCCGTCTTCTCAAACAGGGAGGTCAGGCACAACGAAATAGGCGTTTTGCAAGAGGCAACTTTGGCGATTTTCTGTGCTCGAAAGAACTTGCAAAAAAATCTGAAATTTTGAGAATCCATAGATGAGGTCGTGTTCTTTCCATAAATAATAATAGAACATTTAAAAAAAAATCATTTACACTGCGAAATAATGGTCGCACGGATTTGACACATTGTCCATTTTTGCCACTCAGCCATGCCTGGGCCAATAAATTAAAAAAAATCATTCCAACTGCAAAATAGATCGCGCCCGCTTTTTGACCCATATTTAATTTTGCCATTCAGTCTCTCTCTCTCTCTCTCTCTCTCTCTCTCTCTCT
>BFEA01000080.1:1672015-1688157 GCA_003427395.1 Chara braunii
TTGCGCTTCTCGACGAAGGACAACTGTTCCTCGATCTACTTTCGTGTAAGTAATGCGCAAGATCATTGTTCATGGATCTTGAAAATATGATTAACTGTGGTGGGAAAGCAAACTGTCATGATGGTTCACAATCTCCCTCCACTTTCGCGCCTCTGCTGAGGGCAGCTTCCGCTCGCACTCAACTCACAAGTAGTGGTTATCAGGTACCCCGGAAGCTTCCGCTCGCACTCAACTCCCAAGTAGTGGTTATCAGGTACCCCGACTTTTCAGCCCATAGGTTAAGCACTTACGCACTCGACACCAGTGCACCAGTGTGAGGATACCAATTTGTGTCCGATGATCTCTGCAGTCCCTCCGCCAGCCAATTTCCGTGGGACAACTGTTCCGCGATCTACTTTCGTGTAAGTAATGCCCAAGGTCATTGTTCATGGATTTTGAAAATATAATTAACTGTGGCGGGAAAGCAAACTGCCATGGTTTGCAATCTCCCTCCAGTTTCGCGCCTCTGCTGAGGGCAGCTTCCGCTCGCACTCAACTCACAAGTAGTGGTTATCAGGTACCCCGACTTTTCAGCCCATAGGTTAGGCACTCATCACCAGTGCACGAGTGTGAGGATACAATACCAATTTGTGTCCGATGATCTCTGGAGTCCTTTGTCTCCGCCAACCAATCTCCGTGAAACCTGCCTCGAATCAATGTCGAGTCTTTTGTCGCTTGTCGGGTCTTCCCTCCAGTATCACGATTGTTCTCTTGAGCTGGCCCTCTTATTTATCGTCTTCATGAAAGGCCTTTTTCAAGCCGTCTATTGGACTCGACGAGAACTCTGTTCTTATTGTTTCGTCGGTGATTTCACGTGTTTGGGATCCTGGGAATTCCGTGCTGCGGATCGAGTTGGCGAGAGACGGTACTAATCAGAATTGATTGCATTCAATTCTATTTTCGGTTCTCTGAGCTTCCGCTGTGTATACTCCTGTCATCTGGTTTGGTGTGGATTGCTCTCTCCAATCGTCTGCCTCTACGATCCTTTGCTGCATATCTGCTCGTTTTAATGATTTACATGGTCGTTTTGTCAGTAGCTCAAGTAGGTAGGTTGTTGTACTGAAAAGTCGAATCCAATCAACTGGTCAGAACTTGTTCTCATTGATGTTAGGAAATGAATGGGGAAAAAAGTACTTGGTAGTCGGTGTAGTCGTACAACTCTTGTTTATGCGGATTTGAAAGGCAATGTTGTTTTGAGACGCGTGTAGGGAAGGCCCTTGCCCCTGTTGATGCTGATGCTGATTCTGATTCTGATTCTGATGATGATACCCTGATAGCCTTGTCTTCTTCTTCGGGATGGAAAGTATGGGAAACACAGGGTGCGTGGTGAGGCCCTTAAAGATGCCGGCCCATATGCCGCCGCCCACACGCGTGCGTGGAATGAATGTGCTCGTTACGAGCTATGTTTATGGTGTCTGTGTGTAGATGATGAATCGTGTCCTCGCAAGCATATAGACGAAATGCGTGTGGCTTTGTTTTTGCATTTCACACTTCCTGAGGATGATCGGAGCGCAACCGATCGAAACGCGTTTGGGATTGTGCGCGTAAGCTGAGACGAGTATGCGCGGTTTTGCAATGAAGAGCTTTCGATGCGTGTACGAAAGGCAGTTGGCCACTGTTTGCCACTATTCTCCTTCTTCTTCTTCTTCTTCTTCTTCAATACCCTAGCATGCTTTGCTAAGGCACCAGCGTTCTCAGGGAGCCTTGTTGTGGCTGCCCGAGAACCTGGTACAATGGGTTATAGCACGCGAAAAATTTAGAGGCGGATGCGGCTCTACTTACGGGATAGTATGTCTGGTTTACTGCTCAGTAAGAATTTTTGCGTAGGCAGCTACTACCGTCAAAATAGAAGTTAGCTCGTATTTTCCTTTCCTTCACCAGCGGTAGGATGGAATTATTGTCATTTTGCCCTGGGAATTACGTGGCATTGCCACGGTACCCCGCTGCCAGAAAGGCAGCCCAGGTACTACCGGACTACCCGCACATTTCCAAAAGAGCGGGAAATACGGAATCCGGAGTTTCGAATTAGTACAGGTCACGCACGCTGCGTCGGATTTTGAAAGGACAGGTCATTCGCGGACGCACGTGTAACTGACTGGAGTAGGTGGGGATCCGCGACGCAGGGATTAGCCCAATGAGAAATTAGAACGGAGGAGGGAGTGGACCAATGGGTGCTCGTTGATAAGTGAAAGAAAGCTTGAAGGAGAGACTTGGTCGTTTGGAAGGACTGGTGACAGGGAAAGAGACGTTAGCTTCATGGTACCCCGACACGTGAACATGCGGGGAAAGCTGGCCTGCAGGCTCAGTCGTCGCGCCGGCAATTCAGACACGTAACGGACACTATAGCGTTCGTACGTCTAGGTGGCAGTCCAGCCGTAGCCGTAGTAGCTCGTGGAAGTGCCCGTTAGGGGCGGAAGTACCGTGCGGACGAAGCGTCTCACTTGGCGTTCAGTATATAGGAGGGCAAGGCCTGATCGGCCCTCAGTTCTCAGAAGGAAGGTGTGATCGGTGGGCCGCAAGGCGAGGGTGTGTGGAAAGCCCCCTGAGGATGATCGGAGCGCAACCGATCGAAACGCGTCGGGGAATGTGCGCGTTAGCTGAGATGAGTATGCGCGGAGTTGTAACGAAGAGCGTTTGATGCGTGTACGAAAGGCAGTTGGCCACTGTTTACCACTATTCTTCTTCTTCTTCGCGTATGAGCTCGATGTCCGTGTAGGTGCTTCAATTCTGATCAGGAATGCATGGACGCATAGCGATAGGCCTAGCTGTTTCGATTCAATTCTTCTTCTTCTTCTGTCTTCCTCTCAACGTTGGCATGTCGTAGTTGACTTTCTTTTAGTGGTCAACTCTATCGTCATCTACGCACCTCCGGGTTCATCATCTTCGGATTTGTCCACGTGTGTCACCCACAACCGTGCCCCTTTCTGTATCATCATATCCATCTCTTGGTAATCTTCGTCATAATGGGTGGTCTGTATCATCACGAAACTTGTCCGTCCATCATCCACGTTAGATATCATACCTAAGTAATTGAAGTACTTGGCTTTCTCACGTCACGTCCATTCCCACTGTTCCCTTGCTTTTCCCCATTTCTTTCTGCTTTTCTTGGCCTCCTCTTATCTACCTTTGTTTTTTTCCCTAACTCGTCACTTTGCATATATCTTTTTCTTTACCTACTTTTGACGACCATGCGCTCCTTATCTCAGCCTCCACCTTCAGTCCTTGGGTACGTCCGTTAAGTTTTGGAACGATACAGAGAAGAGTAGCATGGCCGCTGCGCCAGGATGGCACGCACGCATAAATTGAGAAATGGTGGTCCAAATTATGAAAAGAAGCAGAACATGTTATTAGCCTCGTCCGCCCACCTCCTATCTGCTGTGTCCTTGTTCCCCTTGCCTCCTTTTTCCTCCGTCTGTGCTCACCTTCTGCTTGTCCGCAGTACCTTGCCCTTGAACCTCTCCGCTTCTCTCGCCTCCCACCCAGCAGGAGATCATGGTAGAGAAGAGGTGTGGTGTCTGGCATGTTGCTCGGAAAAAGCGGTCCACGGCAAGCATCAGCCGTTCTTGCCCTGGCAGAAACGTCCGGGGCTCTGTATGGGGTTCAGCAGCCTGCCTGTACCATGAGAAGACCCCCCCCACCCACCCACTATGTGTGTAGGTGTGGGCTTTTGTGAGCACTCCATCCATGGGTGTGTGCGGGAAATTAATCCTTGACGTTGTCCTTGCTTCCCCGTCTTTCTGTGCAGATCCTGTCATGATGAACGTGAGACGTCGCCCGCTCGCAGTGCTCAGGGTGATCCGCAGCTAGTATTTAGCTCATACGCATCGGGACTGGGCAGATACCAACCAGGGACGGAGCAGCAGCGTAAGCAGCAGCAGCAGGAGGGTTCGGACGGAAGGATACCGGTGTACGTGCTCTGCTGATGCGTTTTGGGCCTTGGGATAGGAGCGGTGCTGGTAGCAGCTGGGGAGAAGATGGCGGCGTGCGGTGCCGAAAGCCGCAAGGTTTCCAAGTGGGAAACTCTCAGGCTTGAAATTACGCTCAGGAGTCTGACGAAGTTGCACCCCGGGGTGCTGCAGACCGAAATGGAAGCGAGGTTACGCGTGGCATTGAGCGATCCTGCCATGCCTCTGACTTCCGCTCTTGCGCAGGTGTGCGACGAGGTGCGGGCGGAGGCCGGCGCATTGCGCCAGACAGCGGCGGCTGGTGCCGATGCACCGCGACCGACGGGATCTCAGAAGGAATCCCAGAGGACGGCGGTGACGGCGGAGAGGGTTCCACGTCGGCTGCACGATGCGGAGGGAGCGAGCAGCAGCAACCAAGAGCAGTTGAGGAATGGGGACGGAGCGAGCAGCAGCAACCAAGAACAGCAGTTGAGGAACGACGACTTGGTGGGGGACCACGCAGACTCTGAGGTTGTGGAGGACCCCAGCTCGGAAATGCGCGCGTATTATCAATGGTGCGAGTATTTTCTGTCCATGGAGTTCCCGAAGATATGCCTGACGGATTTGCGGCAGTGTTTGATGGCCAACGGGTGGAGAATCGGTCCTGTGTACACCTCTGTGCTGGCAGAGGTCTCGCCAACGGGTACGTTAGGCAAAGAGGAGGCCGCGGAGGTAGCGGATCGCCGACGGTGGGTTCCAGAGGGCGGGCTGCACTTGCTGAAATGTGGGCGGAAGGGATATCGGAAGGGGGCGCCTAGAATGCGGTGCAATAAGTTTGTCAGAGACTGTGAGCGCATGCTGCTGGACTCGATCGCGCGGCGGAATGCTGCGGAGACGGGGGAACAACTGCGACGGGATGCTGAGTTGGCGATGACGTTGAGCAGGCTGGAGGAAGTGGAAGCAGCCAGGCGCAAGGAGGAAGATTGCACGGACATCGATTGCGGATGCTGCTATGCGTCGTACCCGATAGAGCAGCTGGTGCAGTGCGCGGACGGTCATCTTTTCTGTCACGACTGCCTACAGAGACGAGTCAAGGAGTTGACCTTCGGCGGGAGCAACCTCCACCCCGAGGGCCAAATCCCATGCATGGACACGGGTGGCTGCTCTCACCTTTTCCCATGGGCCGAGGTGCGCCGTGCCGTGCCTGCGGACATTTTCGCCAAGTACGAGCAGCGCCTGGGGGAGCATTCCGTCCTCAAGGCGCTGGCAGAGGGCCTTTTCCGCTGTCCGTCCTGCGATTTCCCCGTGGAACTGGACAAGGGTGTCCAGGAGCTCAAGTGCCCCAACTGCCATAAGTGGTCTTGCGCGCTCTGCAAGCAGCCGGCCCATTTCCCTTTGCTCTGCGTTAAAGTGGAGAAGAAGGAGGCGACGGATTTCCGCTTGACCGTCGAGGAGAAGATGACCCTGGCGGTTCTGCGAGCCTGCACCGCCTGCAAAGCGGAGCTGCTGAAGACGGAAGGCTGCAACAAGATCACGTGCAGGTGCGGGCACAAAATGTGTTACGTGTGCAGGGCCAGCATCAAAGACTATAGTCACTTCTGCCCCCATGCGCGGGATCCGGGCCAGAAGTGCAATCAATGTACTCGCTGCAGCCTGTGGGAGCAAGAAGACGTGGATTCGGTCGCTGCAGCTGCCAGAAACCAAGCTCTGAGGGAAGCTAGCCACTCAGACCCCGATCTTGTGAAGCGTCCAATTGGATGGTCAGCACAGGATTTAGCACAAGCACCACTTAGCGCCAAAAGACGGCGGCGTTAGGATCAAGACAATAAAATACCAATGACATGAACGGTGCCGAGAGAATGATGGGAAGAACGCCGCAGCTCACGTTGGTGGGTGGGTGATATTATTCCGTGGCTGGTTATTATTTATAAGGGGGAGGGGGGGAAGGAGAAGTCAGCCTTTTGGTCTAGCCGCCGTTCATTGTTGAGGCTGCCCGCGCACCACCTTCAGAAGCAGCGATGAGTCAGCGGGCTCTCGCTCTCTCTCTTCTTCTTCTTCTTCTTCTTCTTGGGCGAGATCTTTCCAATGCGTCTTCCCTCTTTTTCGGTGGGAGTTGAGACACCTTCGCTCGCGATTTGTGCCTTTTGAGGTCCTCTCAACACCGAGGCCCAGATCCCACTGGCAAAGAGGATTGGAAGAAGTGTCTGAATCTGGACGCGTTCCACGCAGAGGTGCAGAAAAGTAGATCAATCGCAATTTTTCGCACCTGTCCACAAACACGTCCACATTCTGACACTTACTACAATCCTCTTTGCCAGTGGGATCTGCCAGTTGCACATGCTTCCTGCTCCTGTCGCCGGGTTTGACGCCTTTGACGAACGCTGTCGTGGTCGGCAAACGTTATCTCTTGGCTAACGTTTCTTTTCTTTTCTGCATTGCAATTGTCATTGCAGCACTGTATTTTTTTCCATCAAGATTCTTTGTTGCCGCCATCTCTCAAGAAAACCCCGCGTTTTATACTGTATTTCAACGATCATTGGACTCAATTTGACAACTACTCGGATTCCGTTTGTGCGTTTTTTTTTTTTTTTTTAATTTTTTTTTTTACTTGTAGGCCGCTCGTTTTTTCCCTCCCTTTCTGTAGGCCGTACTTTGGGATTCTTTCACTCGCATCTCGAAGACACTGGGCCTCGCCGCACCACTCACCAAGTATGCAAATTGGAGAATGCATCTTCCGCTATAACGTGGAAGGATACGGCCGCCATAGTTTTTTGTCTTTTCTGAATTTGACGAGTGCTGTCGCGAGGCCCACTGCCACACATCATACACTCAATTACCAATTACTGGACTTCTATCCCAGCTTGGTGATGTCGAGGACATTGTCGAGTACATTGTCGAGGACATCACACCAAGGCCACCTGCGGGAATTGGGATCTTTGTCTTCCGGCGTCCCATCCATCCTTAAGGGACTTCTTACGTTCCTTTTCTGTAATTGTCCTCGTACGGAGAACCACGCACGCAGGTGAGCACTTCATATTGAACCTAATAATGTGTGGTAGAGGAGGAGATGGTGGAAAGGAGAAGGGGGGGGGTGGTGGGAATGAGGTAGGGAGGAAGGGAGGGTCCCCTGGAACATTACGTTGGAACATTGCCGGCCATCAGGTGGTCGGTTCTGTGTGAGCGCTACGGTGAAGAGGATTACTTGCGCTGGTTTGTTGTGGCTGACACACTTGATGAAGTGCAAGTAGAATTTTCTGTGTCGACAATTGACTCTTCCAGGTGGCTGACTTGTGATTTTGACAGGCTTTTCATGTCATGTGTTCACTCCTTTTCAATTACATTCGTTTCACTTTATAGTCCAGGAGGCCTGTGGTACATCTCTGAGGATGTCACACTTGAAAGGGAGCCATGTATTTTTGCAATTGACAGTTTCAGAAACCGTTGTAGCTTTTCAGAGTCCGTGTTCCTTCAGACGTCTTGTCGGAAGATAGCGAGGTGGTGGTGGTGGTGGTGAGGCTGACGACGTTGTCCATAATTTGTGGGTGCGTGGCGGCAGCTGGGATGAAGAGTGGAAGGTACGTTTGTTTGTTTTTTTTCTTTTTTTCCCCCTGGCAGGCCTCGTTTTTGTGGTCGGTGGGGGGGGCAAGGATGGGTGAGAAATTGTAAAAAGGCTAGAGAGGTCCGTGTGCCGAAGCAGGTAGGTTTGGGAATAAGGTGAGAGAGAGGTGGATCTGTTGCCCCTTCGGGACATTTTAAATGGTCCTTTGGGAAGATTCTTTCTGTTTTCGGGTTGGTTCAAACGTTATTCACTTGATTTCCGCGTGGTGGAGGCTTATTGGCATTCTTCTGAGTCCTTCTGTTGTCCTGCCTTCGTTGACCAGCGATGCAGTTTTTTTTCTGCTCTCTCTCTCTCTCTCTCTCTCTCTCTCTCTCTCTCTCTCTCTCTCTCTCTCGTTTTATCTTTTTTCTGTTTTGGTCTGTTTGCAGTGCGTTGTATGTATAACTCGGTTCCTCCCTTTGCTTGCTCCTCACAGAACTGATTGGTCGTGAAGGCGTGTCTCTGACAGTGCTCCTACTGCAACTGGAGTGAGAGGAATTGATGGACTGCTGGGGGGCGCTTGCTAAAATTTGCCCGCTTGCTGGTTGGCTGCGAGGGTTTCTGTCTGTATCAAAACCTCGCAGGCGAATGAATAGACTCATTCTGGCTGCGAGGGTTTCTGTCTGTATCAAATTTGTGGCTTAGAACATGTGAAATCACGTAAAAGCTACAATAGAAGCCTCAGATATGACGATAATTTGGGAAAATGAAAGCGGTTTGTCTTTCGAAGGCGAATGAATACACTCATTCTGATGCGCTTTATCTACTGCGGCAGACTCTGCAGGGGGTTGGCCTCTTCTACCACGCCTTCACCTGGTATTCTTCTCCCTGCCTGTGTTTGCTCCCCATAGCCAGAAAGGGTTTCTCTTTGCTGCCTGCCTGCCTGCCTGCCTGCTTTGGGTTCTCTTGCGTCTCTTGAAGATTGTACTTTTGTGAATCAAGAACAGTAGAGTCAAGAGCCACTGAAAAAAGAACCCTCTTCTACAGTCACTCTGAAAAGCAAGCTGGAAGCCACCTGGGGCCAAGGTTTTAGACAGTGATGGGGATGTGCCATGCCGTCAAAAGGGCTCCAGGAAGATGGGGAAGATGGAGGGGGGGGGGGAGCGAGGTATATAATTATTGCTTGCTCGGCCACCAATTGAGTGCCAATCATGGCAAGCTTAGAACTCCGTTATCGGTATGTAATGTGAAGGCGTCCTGCAGCGCAGTAGAGAGTGATGGTGGCAACTAGACTGGCTTAATGTGCTGAGAGGGTCCAAGAAGATGCTTGTCATGGGGTTTGTGTGTGGGATGACGAGTGCGTGCTGGGACTCAATGGTGTGAGAACAAGGAAAGGAAGGAAAATCGTCCTGACTGTGTTTGATTGTGATCGGGATTTCCTCTGCAGGCAAGACTTGAGAAGTGTCCCAATTTTGCTTTCGTCCGACCGTCAGATCAGACGGGTCGACGAGTTGAAGTCTGGTCAGCTCTGGCTGGTGGGTAGAATGGTTATCAGCTATTGGTGTTAGTCTGGTCAGCCCGTGGTTGGGGACCACACTGTTCTTTATTTCTCTGGAACCCTATGGCCGTTCTTTTTGTTGATGTCACGGTCTTGTGCTTTGATGAAATGGGTGGTCGCTAGGGCTCAGGGGCAATATTGCAATTGAACTTTTGTCTCTTTGCGTGGAGTGTGGCAAGTAACCGGGTTGCCCCTGTTAGAATAAGAGAAATGGGTTTCTGATTTTCTTTTGGTTTTGGTTTGTTGTTTTTCTTTTTCACATGCATCTGGAGGAGAATCATGGCATGCCTTCTTGTGAGTAGCGACTTTTTTTTCCCTTTGTGGAACATGACTTTTGACTGTGGGTTGTGACTCTTGCCTCTGGGACACGGCTTTTGCCTGGGGGGAAGTGTCCTTTGACTGTGGAATTTGACACTTTTCAATATGTATGACTGTTTGATATGAGACGCGTCTTTTGCTTGTAGAAGGCAACTTTTGCCTCTGGAATGTGACTGCTTACCTGGTGCCTGTTGGACTTGACTCCGAAGGTACCCACCCACCCGACTGTGACTTTTCTGAAAGCGACTTTTGCATAGTATTAGTCTCAGGACGTGACCCTTGAGCTGGTCTGCGCCAGATGTGACATTTGGGATATTGGACGGTAACTTCCAGATCCTGGCCGACTGGGCCTCTACCCATTTGGAAATTGAGACCCTGAAATTCGAATTGGGGGTCTGAATTGTGGAAGGCCTTTCAGTCTTATCTTCGAGTTCGGTGATATCTCACTGAAGGGGTGTCTATGGGGTATAAGCGGGGGGTTCAAAAGGGCTCGAAGGGGCTTAAAGGGGGGTAAAGGGGTATGATCTAGGCTACCAGAGTGGCCCGGGGTCACTTGCCCGGCCGGGCCAAAAACATTAAAAAAAATAAAAGTAATAAAAAATATTTTTATTTTATTTTATTTTTATTCTGAATTTGGTGAAGAATTTCTTTTTTTTCCCTTTCTATATTCTTCTCTCAACTTCTGTTTCTTTTGACCTTCCACTACCTACTCCTAAAGACTATCTAGAGGGGACCCCTGCAAGCATAGTTTCCTCTCTCTGTGAAGGGGAGATTTCATGTTGCCCCTTGCCCCTAATGGTTAGGGTATAGGGTTGGGGCCGCCAGTGGGGGTCTGGCTAACACAAAGACCGAGACCTTCCAGTAGCTGTGCCTCCCTTTCTCATCGTCCCCCACCCTTCATCAAGTAGCAGCAGCAGAGGCTATGGCCAACACTCTCCCACACACCACACACAACCCACTCGTGCTCACACTCACACCCGTGTTGGCCATAGACCCTGCTAATACCGATCAGGGGTATCCAGAGGACTATCACAGTCCGTTGGCACTAAGTGCGCCGCAGGCGGCCATGGGGCTTGAACCCCCAACCTCCTGAATGCCACTTGCATGCCTAACCAACTGAGCTAGGCCGCTGGATGATTTGGTGAAGAATTTCGATGTGACCCTGAGGCAAAAGTTGTTCAGTTTATTTTGCTGCATAACATAGTTTTTTTTTTTTTTTTTTTTTGCTGGGACCTTCCCTGGTCCTTGCACGGGCTGGCTACCCGGGACCCGGGCGGCCCGGCTGGTAGCCTAGGGTATGATATAGTTTAATATTTTATTTTTATTTTTATTTTCAGATTCCATAGCGAATTGTGTGGTCACCCTCAGGCAAATGATGTTTGGTTTGCAACTCTGCATGACATTCTTTTTTTCCTTGTTTTTTTTTTTCTTTTTTCTTTTTCTTTTTTTCTGCTCTGGGACTGCCTGGGACCTTGACCGGGACTTTGCCCAGACCTGGCCCGGCTGGGCTCCTCGGGCCCATCTGAGTGATGTATCCCAGGCCCGCCCGGCTAGTAACGCAGTTGATCAAGATGGAAAATATTTGGAGTTCGATCCGGTGGAGTGCGGATGGTTCCTACCGACGTATCCCAGGCCCACCCAGGACCAGGCAGACAAGTTGCGCGAATAGAATAGACAGTCAGTATTGTAAGAGAATTCTTCGGCGGATCACACCGGTCATTGTACAGAGATGGTTTAAACCATTAGTACCTTTCCCCGCTTGAAGAAGAAGACCGGAGTGGTTAACCCGGAAGCTGAGGCCCACCACGACATAGCTGGCGGCGCCAGTCAGATGGTGTGTCCATGTCTGTGATGCACAGGGCAAATTCAGGCCTGCGGCTGGGGACTAGTACTATACTTCCATCCGACAACAAAGAGTCGGAGGATTGCAGCGGCTCGTGGTTTTTACCGCAGTACCTGTAAATGAGCGGCTGGCTGGACCAAGGAAGGAAGCAACCAGAACCTCAGAGTGGAGAAGTCCCCATTCTGT
This sequence comes from Chara braunii, assembly GCA_003427395.1. Taxonomy (NCBI): domain Eukaryota; kingdom Viridiplantae; phylum Streptophyta; class Charophyceae; order Charales; family Characeae; genus Chara; species Chara braunii. The sequence goes on from BFEA01000080.1 coordinate 1,683,382, forward strand.
AAAATGTGCGACTCGAGAACAAGGAATCGGTATTGCATGAGCCTTCCGCCCGCAGGATGATGCGAGATGCTGAATCGGTATGAGATCTGTCTCTTATACACATCTAGATGTGTATAAGAGACAGGTATGACATTGCCTTGTAGAATGTGAGCACGCCGGCAAACGTTGGCAGAAGAACGGCGCAATGAAGCAACAAAATGTCTCCGCTCAGCAATTTCCCGTGATGCGAGATGCTGAATCGGTATGACATTGCCTTGTTTCCACGTTGTTGCCCGTAAGTATGGGAATGAGTTTAACAGTGACGAGCAGGATGACGATTTTCAGTTTTGGGCGCACCTGAATCCACGGCTGTTGCTATTTTTAGGCGTGAAATGGCTGAGCGCTCAGGTGGGCGAGTTTTGGGAAAGTTTCCTTGTTTGTGAGAGCCAAGGTGGGCAAGGTTTCCTTGCTTATCGGGTGTGGGAGAAGCAATTAATGACTGGACGAGTAAGTGGAGCAGAGGTCAAGTGGGTGATAAGCGATTGAAGTCGAAAATGAGTTCAATCGTACGCGGCATTGGAGAAGAGGTCATGATCACTCAGGATCACCCACACTATCACATCATCCATCAAGCCATGTTGCCCCTTGACCAGCAGTGCCATGTCAGCGCCGTGCCAATGCCATGTTAGTGTGACATGTCACTGCCATGTCAGTGTGACATATCACTGCCACGTCAGCTCAAGCTACATCATAACTGGCCATGCTATGACATCATCCATCAAGTCGTGTCGCTGCTTGAGCAGCAGTGCCATGCCGGTGTTACATCACTACTACGTCACCTCAAGCTACGTCGTGAATTGGCTGGAAGGAGAAGCACGGCGAGAAGCTAAGTGGCATGTGCAGATGGACACGGAGACGAAATGGAACTCAGCCGTGGAGCGATTGTGGGAGAGAGACAGGTGGAGTTGGCAAGGAGTAGGAGGACTAAAGTGTAAGCCAGGTCTCGCGTAACGCTCCCGCGAGGCCCGGATGGCACTCTTGGGAAAATGGCCTTTCCCTGCTGGGCCCGGTGCTGTGTGGGCAGAGTTTCCTGGCGCGGCACATTTACGAATTTCTTACCGCTTGTTCGAATGCAAGTACATAGCGGCGGGAGGTTTCTGTGCTTTGCTCTTTTTCTTTGTTTTTAAAGGCAAACAGAACCTTATGGTTCCGGCCCCTTTCCATTCTGGGGGGCATCAGTCCGGTTCCTATTCCCCTGGCAAGTCAGAAAATTACAAGAGTGCTCAGGCACGCTCCTCCCCATTACGGTTGGGAGGCCGAGTGGACGGCATTGCTTCTTTCCCGAGGGAAGGATGTACCACCCATCACCCCTGCCCAAGTCAACCTGGCCATGTAACCCTATCCCGGCCGGTCTCTGGTGGCGAGCTATAGCCCAAGGGGCCCCCCTTGCAATCGGCGGATGTCCTATGCTGAACCGTGGTAACTCCCTGGGGAACCCCGGGGATTGGACTGCCTGAGGTGTGTGAATGGGAGCACAACGCAGACAGACCCGGAGGGCACAGAGCAGGGCTTAGGGTTTAGAGAGGGATAGCCCTTGGGAGACTGTGCAACCAGGGAGGGGCTTAGGTTAGACCATCTGGCCAGCCAAGACCTTAGGCAACCTAGGCCCCTCTCGGGTTGTGCCACCTCTCCCTGACTGTCCCCTGAAGCCCGAAACCCTGCTCCCCGGGTCCGCCGGCGTTATGCTCAGACCTGGGCCAGAGCCATCCCAGCGGCTGAATCTTGGGATTCGCCTGCCCCTAATAGGGTGGTCGCTGCCGGTTGACCGTGTCCTGAGGGACCCCAGTGCACTTTCCAGATGAGCCTGGGGGTATTGCCCTCTATGACCCCCAATTTCCCACTTCCCCAAACCAAACCTCAGCAGTGAACTTGTCTGTGGTCTCCTGTCTCCTTGTTGGGTTGTCTTTTATCTGCTTCCTTGCCTTACGCCAGTCCTACCGGTAGTGGTACTCTGTTTGCAGGGTCTGGGTAAGGTCTCCCCATGCTTCCGCCAGCGGTGTGGATTGTGCTCCACTCGTCTGCCTGCAACGCCTTTTCCAGATTGCCCCCAGTGTAAGGGGGTGGATCCTCCTGTAGAGCGGACGTTGCCACTTCTCTTGCATCACCGACTCTCTGAGGCCTGTGAGCGTAGTGACTGGGCTGTCTTCCAAGGGCGTGGCCGCAACGGAGTCCTAGAGGGCTGCGGCAACGGCCCAGAGTTGGGCTTCATTGGGGCAGGTTAATAGGCAATGCATTAGGTTCTCAGGGGTGCCCTTCTCACAGATTCTGCAGATATTGTCGTTAGAACATGGGTATATACACCACCATATTCTTGGTCTTCTGTGCTTGTGGTGAGTACTGGAGTGAGGCTACCATTTTTCGATTTAGGCGTGTCAGTCCGTGTCGGGGCCTGGCTCCACTACACATCAAATGTGCAGACTGAAAACGAATCTTCTTCTGGAACATGGGTATATACAGGCCATATTTTTGTCTTTTGTGCATGTGGTAAGTAGTGGAGAGAAGTCCTCTCGCATTGACCGTGGTCCCTCGATTTGGCTTGGCTCCAAGGTGAGAGGTGGAGTGAGGGCCACATTCTTCGCAGGGGCCGTGGTCCTTCCATTTGTCCTTGGTCCGCTACTCACCAATCGTGCAAAATGAGAATGAATCTTCTGCTAGGACATGGGAAGGTACACCACCATTTTTTTTTTATTTTTTTTTTTGTAATGACCCCCCGAAACACACACTGACAACACAGCTGATTTCTGGGTTTCGCTGCTGGTTTGTATGCCTTGCTGAGATTCCCGCATTCAACTGAGTTTTCTGAATCTGTGTGTGTGCGTGCCTGCTGGTCTCCGCGTCTGTGTGAGTGCTTGTTGGCCTGAGTGTGTGTGTGACGCACAAGGGTACTTGTTCGTTTGGAGGCCCCACAGGGCCGTTACTTACCTGTGGCCGTACTTTGAGGGTTGCAGCGGAAAAACATTCAAGTGGCAGGGATAGGCCCGCGACACTTAGAGCAGTGGGAAAAACACTCAAATAGCAGGTAGGCCGGTACCACTCAAGTAGTGGTAGAAGTGTCGGGTACTCGAGGCCGAGCAGAAGAAGACAAAAAGTTGGCATTTTTAGAGGCACAGTAGCGGTAGGCTAGAGGTAGGCCGGTACCAGACCAAGTAGCCTGAGTCTAGGGCTTGTACGGACTATATCAGAGCCTGCAATGATGTCTCCCTCTGAAAGGGAGGAGGTACCGGTTGCTGGGAGGCCGCGCGGCCTAGGAAGTCACCGCTTAAGAGGCAAGTAGGCCGCTGTATCCTCTGGAGAAGTGAGTAGCTCCTCCTCATATGCGGTGTGCAAGGTTGGGCGACATACTGCTTGAGCGGGCAGCCGGACTCAGAGCACTGCATGGGAGGACGAAGAGACGCTGGGCGCTCAGCCTGGCTATGGCTAGCAGCCCAGCCCGAGGAGGACGAGAAGGGGGTGAAGGAGGAGAGTGGCGAGGTACCTACCTGGCTATGGTGGACACCATCTTCATCACTTTGATAGGTGCTGCATCTGGAAGGCCCCAGTTGGGGTAGTGCCACACCAAGGAAGCTTGAGGCAGAGTCAGGCATGGCAGCCTGATGAGCAGCGACCATACCCGCTTTGTGTTGTCCTTTGCACAGGAGGGCAGAGCCTTTAGTGGTCCGCCATAGCCTTGGCATGTGAGAGGAGGAAGAAGGGGGAAGCCATGGATTTGGTGGACCAGTTCTTGTGCTGGCAGTAAGAGGGAACTTCGGATATTGATTCTGGTTCATCCACTCATTGTTATTACTATTATTTGGAAGAAGAATAAAATTGGTGAAGATAAGGAGGCGGAGGAAGGTGGAGAGAAGGGGGATTTGTCATTGGTCTTGTTGGTGTACGTCACCTTCTTTTTCTTCTTCTTCTTCTTTGGTCTCTATCTCTTTGCAAGTGCTTTCAGTTCTTTCGCAATTGGGTGGGATTGTCTTTCCTTGTGAATTCGCACTTCGGGAATGACCAGGATCATAACATTATTATTATTATTTTAATATTTTCTTTGTGCGTGGGCTGAGTACTCCTTTCGTTGTGCCGTCTGCCAGCGCCAACGACCAAGTTGTGTGTTATTTTGACTGCGTTTTTTATTTTCCTTCCTGTTCCACGGCTCCGCCGCGACGGGCTCCCGCTCCGCGTGACATGGCTCGCCTTCATTGTTTCATCTCATTCCCGCCTTCGGGCCGCGACAGGTTCGACTTGTTTTTCTTGAAGGATTAAAAAAACTTTAAAAAGAGGCCATGCAAACTAGGATGGATTAAAGTTGAAATTTGGGCCTCCATGACTATCCTTATACCCAAGTCCTCACGCTTTCACACAACAGGCATAGTACAAGGAATTAAGGCTGATAATGAAACAGGGAGATGGTGCATGATGGACCTTAAGTGGAAAGAAGAGGAACTTAGAACTATCAACGTGTACGCACCCAATATCCCATCAGATAGACCAGAATACGTGTCCATGGTGGGAAGCCTGGTAAACCTTTCTCACCCTCTATCATAGGAGGAGACCGGAATGCAGCCCTAGACCTTTCCAACGATAGAATCTCTCGAGCAACGATGACTCGTGATGAAATACCTTTCCCGACCCGTGAAGAACATCGTCGGAGCTACGACTGCGCTTTAACCCGGGTCAGCGTTAATCCGGTACCAGAAAACTGGCGCGCTACCACTCACACACGAGTCTCCAATCTGCCTAACCCCAACAAGAGCA
>BFEA01000080.1:1688567-1707296 GCA_003427395.1 Chara braunii
GGTAATCTCCTTACACCGCAAATCCTCCGCAAGTCGTGTCAACACTCGCGACGCAAATGCGACGCGGCGCCATCCACTACCACACAACTTCGCGGCGCAAAGTCCAGCAGCAAACGGGGGAATTGATGAAATACCTTTCCCGACCCGTGAAGAACATCGTCGGAGCTACGACTGCGCCGCGAAGTTGTGTGGTAGTGGATGGCGCCGCGTCGCATTTGCGTCGCGAGTGTTGACACGACTTGCGGAGGATTTGCGGTGTAAGGAGATTACCCGCGAGTGTCAGGCCTCTGATGAGCCGGTGAAATTCCGGCGAAACACTCATTGCTCTTGTTGGGGTTAGGCAGATTGGAGACTCGTGTGTGAGTGGTAGCGCGCCAGTTTTCTGGTACTGGATTAACACTGACCTGGCAAGCTTCTCAAGAATCGGCTCCAGTTCTCAAGTTGATGATGGATCACAATCTAGCGGATCCTTTCGGAACACTACACCCTGGAAGAAGAGCATTCTCGCTGGTAAAGAAAAACCACGCTCACCGTACAACTTTCTCTCGCATCGACTACTTCCTTGTCTCAGAGTCTCTAATGGGAACCATTAAGGAGGTTGACATTTTGACCCTTGCCTCCTGCTCCGGATTGGACCACAAACCAGTCGAGTTAATCCTCAGCTATGAACAATACATTACGAGAGGAGCCAACTTCCATAAGTTGAACAACTCCCTCCTTCTCAGTCAGGTCTTCAAGGACACTGTACATGAATGTTGGCAAAACTCGAGCGGCACATTCTTAGAAGGTCAGGATATATGGGAATGGTTCCAAGAGAGAGTTACCTCTCACTGTCTCAATCAGTGGCTTGGTTATCCCGAAAACTGGCCAATGACTGAGGATAGAGAAAACAGGCTTCAAAGATTTATCTGAAGATTGCAGAAAGCAACTTGATAACCGACCCGTCCTCGATCCTTTATTCAACGACTTTCAAGCGAGCGAGGGAAGACCTAGCGATATGGAGACAAGGAGAATTAAAAGGTCTACAAATCAGAGCAAGAATGTCAGAGTACGAGCTAAACGAATCTATGACTAAACATTTTTTCTCAAGAATAAAAGTCAACAGCAGAGCGAGGTCAATAGAAGGGTTGAAATAATTATCAGGCGAACAAGCCACAAGGATGGACAGTGAAGGGATGCTGGGAATAGCTAAAGGATTCTATCAAGAACTTTACCAAATGGAAACTGCCTCTCCCATCTCTACAACCACAACAGAAGCGAGAACTAAAATGCTACAATACCTAGACAAGACAATCTCAGTGGAACAGGCTGCAACACTAGACAAACCTATTAACATTCACTATCCATAGCATGGAAAACGACAAATCCCCAGGGATCGATGGTCTTACCAAGGAATTTTGGGAAACATTCTGGCCCTTGATGGGCAATGATCTTCTTCATTTCTACAAAGATAGCTGGGAAAAAGGGGGGATGAGAGAATTGTTGAGTAGCAGCGTGGCGACCCTACTGTACAAGAAGGGAGATCAAAAGGCCATTCGTAACTATAGGTCAATCTCCCTACTTACCCTCCCCTACAAAATTCTGGCGAAACCGTTAGCGTTCATAATACTAGACCTCACAGATAAATGTTTCCATATACATCAAGCTGGGAATATGGTATAGCAACAGCAGAGATGGTGGCTGCGCTGCAGTCAGTCTTGCCGGAGGGAGGTAAAGTGGATTGATGGGGGTTCTTCTGAGTTGTTTCTGAATCATGAAGTTGTCATAGGCATGTCTGAAGTAGCTCTAGTTCGCTGAGTCAAAGCCGGATGATGGCCCCGGTATCTCAATTCTCAATTTCCATTCTTAGGCCAATTGGAATTTTCGAGTAGGTTTCTAGCCTCATTTCATGGATTTTTTTTGACGAGTTTTCTGAATGTACTCGTTACGGGACGCTGGGCCCGGTTCCCAGTTCGTGCCAATTTGTGAGGATATGGTTGTATCTATGGGACGTTGGACCCGGTTTCCAGCAGGTGTTGCTCCCCACCAATAGATGGAGCTTTGGTTTAAAAAAAAAAAAAAAACTGGGTTTATCCCAGGCAGATATATATTCTATTTGACGATATATATCTAGCGGTGCTGGTAAGAGCATACACCACTAGCACCTGAGGAGAGGATCCATCTATTGGTGGGGAGAATCAACTGCTGGAAAATGGGTCCAGCGTCCCCGATACACAAAAGATTTGGGGTATGTCAGGAAAAAAGGAGTGGGAGTCTCCTGCCAGCATTGATTACTCTAGATCCAGAGAATTGACTGAGCAGGAGTTTTGGAAAAAGGAAAGGAACCTCTTCGCCTTGAACCAGGCGACAGATGTCTGCTGCTAAATAACTAGCTCTTCCCCTTCTGTCGATCTCCAACTGCAATCTCGAACATTCAAGGGACCAGCGTCCCCTGCTGGAAAACGGGTCCAGGTCCCCTATACACAGTGAATCAAGCAGAAATTTAAGAAGGTGTTAGGACGGTAGACTGAGGGCCGTCCTGTCAGCATTGATTGCTCTGTCCTCCAAAGGTTTAACTGTGCAGGTTATCGAGGGCATCTGCCGCCAAGAGCTATGCAGGGTTTTGAAGGCCCTCCGCTTCTTCAGACTGCACCAGACCGTCGGATCCTTGTCGATGTTTCCATGTGTTGCTTGTCAACCCGCCGCTTCCTTTCTTGGGCTTGTCGGTCCTTAGTCCTGCGTGAGGCCTTTCTCATTCTGCACCGTACCATTGCATGTCGACCATCGCCTGCTGGTGGGGTGGAAATGGATCGGGGAAATCTGTAGGGGGTCGTAGTGGTATCTCTTTGTTTCCATACCAAATTCCCAAATGCGAAACTCTTCCCTGGTGCCCCCTGTGGAAGACCACACGAAGGATAGCCTGACCAGCATGAGACATAGGGCAGGATCTGGTGGTGGTTCGGGGATAGTCAGTCAATTGTGTCAATAGTATCAGCTCTGAAATGCTTATCTGGCGCCCTCCTTCGAGGGTCAAGAGATACACAATACTCCATGCTTAATATATAGGACCACTACTGAACACCTTACAAGCCTGCTCAGTCAATCCCCTTTTTTTGGAGGGCAATCAATGCTGCAGGACCCATCTTATATGCTCAGACTCCCTAGATATCCTCAGACTTTCTCATACATTCTCAGATATTGATTGTTGTAATATGGGATGCTGGACCCGTTTTCCAGCAGGTGATGCTCCCCACCAATAGATGGAGCCTCTCCCTAGGTGTTAGTGGTGTCTGCTCTTATGAACAGCGTTAACACTGGTGGGGGCGTTTTTTTTTTTTTTTTTTTTTTTAANTTATTATTTTTTTATTTTTATTTTTAAAGGTATCTCCTGTCCCACCGTAGTCCAGTCTCTGAAGTTGATGGGGTAATCTCTTCTGAACTCATCCCGGTCGCATTTTTGAACAATGTTTTAACTCTAAACGAGGCAGCAAGGAAAATCAAAGAGAAGAGGATGAATACAACTATCCTGTTTTTCGATTTTGAGAAAGCCTACGACCGAGTTAATTGGGCCTTCCTCAACGCGAGCATGGAATGAATGGGGGTGGGGTCTAACTTCAGAAAATGGGTCAGGATTTTCTACAATGATGCTTCAAGATGTGTACAAGTCAATGAACTAATTTCGGAACGGTACCCGTCTCCCGGTCAGTCCGACAAGGGAACCCTCTAGCCCCAACGATCTTCTTATTTGTCATGGAAGCTATCGCCTCCTTCCTACGTAAAGACCCCTCGATCCAATCAACACCGGTACCCCTCACCACATCCAATTTCCAATAGTGATAATGTTTGCTGACGACCTCACGGTTCTTAAAGGGCATCTGACTCTTCTGTTAAAAGTCTAGTCAGGGCAATGGAGGCTTTCAGGCTGGCTTCAGAAATGAAAATCAACTAGAAAAAGACGATAGGCTGGTGACTATCAGAGGAGGAGACCCCAAATGGAGGGACCTGAGGCAGAAATGGCATGGGAGAAAAAACCGGAGAGCGAACAAGATACTTGGGAATTATGGTAACCAAAAATGGTCCTGCCCCGCAAATGGCACATAATCTGCTGACGAATCAAATTAATAGAATGGGGAGATGGGGCACCACTTTCACCTCATTGTTGGGAAGAGCCTTAACCATTAGCACCTCCATCTTTTCGATGATGTGGTATATTGTGGACTATTCCAGACCAAACTATCAAAGAGCTGAACAGTAGAGCAAGAGCATACCTATGGTTGGGTGACCCAAACAAAAGGAAGTACATCCCTAAGATAGCCTGGCACTACATAACGAGAAGACCATCTAAGGGAGGATTAGGGATCATCGATCCCAAACACGAAACCAAAGCCCTCCAGATTAAGTGGATAGTCAAGTTACTAACCCAGCCCGGACTGGCATGACACAAACTAGCCCTCGATAGCATCAGAGCTATAGCCCCAGTCCAGAGCCCAATCAACATGGCTGGTCTGTTTTGGGTGATGAACAAAGAATGGACACCAAAGACGGGCAGAAGGAGACGACCGGCAAACTCGACGCCAAACGAGATGCAACTTGCTACCCCCTACTAGACAACTCTCATCCGCATCTGGAGAGAAATGATGCCAAAAAAAGTTAAAAAACCAAAGTCCAAAGAGGAAGTCCTACGTCAGCCCCTTTTTGGGAACCCATGTGTGAGGGACGCAGGGGGTCACGCAACGTCACTTGCAAACGGGCGTGGCTCTCTTGGATCACACACGGGGTCTGGCAGGTGAGTCACATTTGGGATGAAGAGGGAAAAGATTGGATCGGCGAGGAACAGCTGAGACTATGTTTAAAGGGCTGCCACTGCCGCGATGAAAATCTTACAACAGTAATCAACAACACTCCGGTCGGCTGGAAGGACCTATTAAAAAAGGGCTTTTCTTGGAAACCAGGGGAGTGGGGAGTACTGACCCAGGAAACGGTACCACAAAGAGCCTATCAATTGTACCGCAGATCTCCCACATCAGTCTTCGCAGGAGTCTTCACCTCCTTCCCAATAGACTGGACCAACCCCAAAACCCTGTCCATCCGCAATAGTGATCCACAAGAAGAGACCCTGAACTCATATGCGCTTCGAGAAATAAGGGTACTGGGCATCTGGCCGAAGACTATTTTCCAAGGAGACACAACAATTCAAGATCTAGAATTCGACCCAGATGAACGGGCTTGGGCCTCAGACAATAACAGAATCTGCAAGACCCCTAGGCACATAACTCAGTACACAGTCAAAATGGGTTATATAGGTTGCTACCGAAAACAACGGACCCGGAGCCGGTAATCAAAGAAAGATGGACCAAATTGCTAGGACAAGGAATGAAACCAATCTCCAAGATACCGTGGCGGAAATATAAATCAATACGCCTAGTTAAAATCGGAAGCCTTCAATGGCTGATTGCATACAATGCCCTCCCAGTGAGCTCTTGGCTACACGCCTGTAGAAAGAGTAGCGACCCAAATAGTTCAGAACAATGCGTGGTCTGCTCAGACAACGAACAAAAGGATCTAATACACTGTCTGTTAACCTGCAAATTCGCTACTGACTTATGTGCAAGAGCCTCAGCACTCTGGGATCACCTCTTCCCCTCCTCCCTTCCCGAGCACCCGATCCAATTACTCCTATGGACTAAATCCTTGCTCGATTTAACAAATCCGAAAGCATCTGTTTCGGGATAATCAGGAAGGTGACACTGTGGGTCATTTGGAAGGAGAGGTGCAGCAGAACCATCGACAAGTCCAGCAACCGGAGTGAACAGATATGGGCAACAATGTGACTTCTGATGGAGACGGAGATCCGATGCCAATGGAAGAAAGTCAGACTCCAGATCCAACAGGACCCGGAGAAGCAGCGAGAGTTGGTATCAAAGTTCAGGAGAATTTGGTTGGCCCACGGAAAGATAGCTGATATTCGTGGATTACAAATCAGATGGCAAGACGGGAACAATTCGGCTGCTGCCCAGGAGACAAGGAATTCACACCGGAACGAACAGCAAGACTTTAGAGCCACCTGAGATCTTCTCGGGTTATGTCTGCTCTAATCTCTGTTTTCCTTGCTTTTTTGTTTTTCTGACACATTCCAACAAAGGGATCTGAGAGGGGACTCAGGGAAAGGAAAGCTGGCTGTCAATCCTCCAATGCAGTGGAGTAATCAATGCTGATCAGGGACCCTTCGGCCAGGCGGAAGGGGGTGTGCGTGTGTGCAATGATGTAATTTTGTTATTTTGACTTGCTGGGGGAATAGGAACTGGACTGACGCTCCCCAGAACGGATATGGAGCCAGGACCATAAGGACCTGTTTGTTTGTTTGTTTGTTTGTTTGTTTGTTTGTTTGTTTGTTTTTTTTTTTTTTTTTTTTTTTTTTTTTAAAGAGGCCATGCAAAATTTGGCAGGCGTTGGGAGATAACCTGAGAGGAAAAGTAGAGGGAAGGCAAGCTGACAGTCGATCCTGCGGGAACCTGGAGCAGTCAATGCTGGTCAATGGTCAGGCGGCCAAATGGAAGGAAGCACGAGCGTGTTCTTGATGTATCTCTGACTTGCCGGTGTAATAGGAACCGGACCGATGCTTCCCAGAGTGGATATGGAGCCAGGCCCTTTCCCATGTGGGCCGCTGTCGGGGCCCCAATTCTTTAGGAGGCCGAAACGAAACGATGGCTGCCGATGAGATTTATCAACAGCGGCCGTCGTCAGGCCTAGCCTCCAATTTTTAGGAGTAGGCCATTCTTTCTCCCGTTTTCCCAACAGCGGGAAAGGTAGTGGTGGTTCAACAAGGCCGTGCAGCTAAAGCAAGCCATCAAAGCCCCAGCGTAAATAACACCCAAGCAGCCAAAGAGTGGGCTTAAGCCCGATGCATGGCATGGGAAGAAGCAGTGGGGGAAAGGCTTGTGCTGCTGATGGACCAGGAACGGCCCCGGATAACGGGCCAGGCAACAGTAATAGTGGGCATGAGAAGAGTGACGACCCTATTGAGTATAGCAAGCAACAATTCAGGCCACAGTGCGAACTGATGACACAAATGGCTTAACCCCCCCATGAATGGCACGTAAAGAAGCAGTGGGGGAAAGGCATCTGCTAGTGGGCCAGGAATGTGGCCTATAGGATAACAGGCGAGATAACAGCAACAGTGGGCATGAGAAGCGTGATGACCCCACTGAGTATATCAAGCAACAGTTCAGGCCAAGTGCGGACAGGTCCAGGCCTTCTTTGTTGCACTGATGATGCACAATGGACAAAAGGGGATGCAGCAGTGGCAAGAAAAATAGAGACAGCAGCAGAACGTGCACAATGCAGGAGTATTCTCAGGCGGGGAAGAACGGAAGCCACGTTGGGAGATGCTGGGGATCTTCAAAGACACATTGGCGAAAATAATGAAGAAGGGAAGGTGTGCGAGGTGCAGCTGCAAGGAGCGCCTACAGAGGTGGTTTACAGATAAGCTGTGCACAAGCTTGTTAAAGGAGAGGATTTGCAGTAGGGGTTGCACTTTCCCTGACCGGGGAGATCGTTACTGCGAGTTGTAGGGCGGCATGGTTTCCCTCCCCCCGTCCTTGATTGGCACACACACTGCAGCGCCCGTTAGGACGAGAGTGATAGAAGCAGCAGAAGCGCCCATTAGGAGGGGAGTGATGGTGGCAGCAGCAGCACTGATTAGAAGGAGAGTGATGGCAGCAACAGCGACGACGAGTTGGTGGAAAGAGGCAGAGGTCGACAAGATGGTTTTGGCCCCGTAACCCCTGTTGATGTGCATACGAAATCCATCATGACAATCATGAGGAGTAGTAAACCTGTTTCTTTTTTTTTTCAGAACAAAAACAGCAAGTTTATTACCACATAAGCATTTGGAGGCCAGGAATCCCTCCACATCTGAACCCGGGGTACTGGGGCCATTTCCCAGCTTCGGCTTTGCTGGAAACCTGGCCCAGCGTCCCATTCCATTGCGGCCATCAGAAGATTTGAACTGGACTTACAAAGGCTAAGAACTACGAACCCTAAGTTAACCCCCTACTTTTCAACCCGAAACATATATTGAGATAATTATCGTCCTTCCATCCTTAAACCCTAAACCCTACTAGTGCTGCTAGCTACCGAGTCCTACTGCACGGTGGTGTGTGCGGGAGCTGGTAACCCGGTCCTCGTCTTGCAGCAACTGCCTGATGTGTGTATCTCCCTGCTGGGCGAGGTTGCCCTGATATTGCTGGCTGCCATTGACATAGGAGCCTGGACCCCTTGATGGTCACCACCTTCCCCTTGCAAAGAACAGTTTGCTCAAACTGATTTCTTAATTCGTGGGCCTTCGCCAGATTCTGCAGGATCTGCATGCTTGCCCTCTTGCACTGTGCCCAAATGCGTGTCTCTAAGAGGTTTTGGTAGATGTCTCGTGCCTCCCGTCTGTGCATTGGCCTCTTCTCGATCGTTTGCTGGCATCCCGTCTTCCATATGTTCCAGAGGGCGTACTTCCTTATAGCTGAACGGTTTTCTTCTCAAAGTCGTCCCATGACCTGGGTAGTCCCGTCCCCATCAGGAGAGTAGCCATGCCCTCGGGGAACATAGAGTTTGAAAACTTGATCCGATAGGGCTTTGGCTAATTGCCAGACTTGTTGCTTGCCGTGGCATGCCAACAGACAGTGTACCACTGTCTTAGTTGCCCATTCGGCGCAGACCATACGTATCTCTTTCTGCGGATCCCTATGTTCCTGACTCCTGCGAGCATTCACCCAAACGTTGACTGGCAGTGCTACGTGGTAGATCAGCCACTGCATGCTTCTTATCTGCCCAAGTCTGATAGAATTCAGTTGGGACTAGGGAAAGTGAGGTAATTGCACAGGGTTCCCTCCCATCCTCTCTCTCCAGCGTTTACTTAATGGTTCCTCCAGTTGGTAGGAGCGCCGTCTGAGATAGTGAACCTGTTCATGCTCTCAGTGAAAAAACAGATTACCCTGATCAATACCTTGGTGAAGAGTAGGGCTGTGAAGACCATGGTGGGCAACAAAGACTGCACCTCAGGATGAAGGTGCTGGAGGAGAGGTCGTTGTTCAAGATTAACATGTTGGAGTATGTGACAGATGCAATGACTTGGGCTGAGTCTTCACTCTTCCCAGCCTCTGTTTCCTTTGGCTTGACTTGCACTTGGTACCACATGCCCATGGCCAGTTTGCTTCCGAATGTCCAGGCCTGGTGTACTTTTCCCCGAATTTTTCATTGGTGTGCTGCTGCTTGGGTCTGTGAGTCACGACTTTTCACATGTGGAGCATGACTTTTGACTGTGGGATGTGACTCTTGCCTCTGGGCCACGACTTTTCCCTGGAGAAGTGTCCTTTGCCTGTGGGATACGACTTTTCAATATGACTTTTCAATACGACTTTTCAATACGACTTTTCAATATGACTTTTCAATACGACTTTTCAATATGAGATGTGACTTTTGCTTATAGAATGCAACCTTTGCCTCTGGGATGTGACTGTTCACCGGGTGCCTGTTGGACTTGAACCCTAAGGTACCCGACTGTGACCTTTCTGAGCTGGCCGACTTGGCCTGAGACTTCGACCCTGAGATTCGAATTTGGGTTCTGCATTGTGGAATGCCTTTCACAGACATCCCCTGTTAGTTTTGGCAACGAAGGCATGGTTTTGGACCGGCAATGGCTCTGAGCAGCAAGAGCGGACATCTTTTGTGTCTTTCAGATTGTGCCGATGATAGGTGGGAGTGGCGGCAACTGAAACAAGGGGCTATGAGAAGGGGCCGCTGAAGGACAAGTCAGGATGAGCTTGCATGTTTGCTTCAGTGTTCTTCAACTACACGAGGTGGCATAACGTGAGGACTCTCAAGTGTTTGGGTGAGTGACAACAGCAGACATGCAGAGCCTTCACAAGCTCAGAAGGTGAAGAGAAGGTACGATAACTTGTGGAGTACTGTGATTCAGGAGGAACCCATAGGGATCATGAAGCACCCCATATGGTTGGTGTTTGATACAGTGCCTCCCGAGGGATGTGCATATCGTATGCCACCTACAAATCTAGAGAGTCAAAGAAACAGCTGCAAGGGCTTACTTCAAAGAGGTGGATTTGGCCACCCGATGGCACTCCACTCTATTTTGTTCCAAAGGAGGATGGAGGAGGTCGCATGTGCATCAGATGCAAAAGACTTTACAACATCAACATCAAGAATGTAGAGCTGTTGCCGCGGATGTATGGCTTTCTTTTGCTGGGTTGCAGAGTATTTTCCAGGGTTTATCCGAAGAGCAGCCACTATCAGATAGAAGTGCAGCCCTTAAATTAGCACAAGACGGCATTTTGGACTGTGTATGGCCTGTATGAGTCCAAAGTGATGTTTCTTGGACTGACAAACGCACCTGTGACATTCTGGCGCGCTATGAAGGGCTTGCTAAGGGATTACCTCAACCTGTTCATGGTGGTTTACCTGGATGATTTTCTTACCTTTAACAGATCGTACAAGGAACATGTAGAGCAACTGAGTCTGGTGTTCGAATGGTCGAGGACCCGAGGTAGAAAAAGTATAAGATCAACGCCATGAAGATCAAATTCAACAAAGAGAAGATATTGTCTTTGGGACATGGCATTGCAGCGAATGGCATGCACTTGGGGCAAAGAAAAATGTCACATGCCTATCAGTAGATAGCGAAGAATTACCGAACAACCTGACTTATCATACTCAGAACTAAGACAACGCACTCATTGCTACCACACAAAGCAGTAAGGAGGAGACATGCGCTGCACACTTGTGGGGGGAGAATGATAGATAATGAGGGTAGGAGAGGGAGACGAGAGGTGGGGGAAGCAGTAGAGAAGAGTAAGCAATAATCCAAGGACAATAGCCGATATGAGAATAACCTCCCCAATCCCACAACCGCTCTTCATGCAGTGTTGAGTCTGAACCGCGGAGCTGTCTCCCTGAAATGTCGCCAAGTTGCTCTCTCTCTCTCTCTCTCTCTCTCTCTCTCTCTCTCTCTCTCTCTCTCTCTCTCTCTCTCTCTCTCTCTCTGTGCGGCAAGTGGCTTGTATTGGTCCTCAAGCTATGGCACCCAGGTAAGTACTCTCCTGTGCGCCAATGGTGCTGCAGACCTCTCTATGTGACGCGCCATCTTCCAACCCCCCCCGCCCCTCCTCCCCCCCCTTTTTGGTGATCTTGTGCAACCAGAACAAAGAGGCCCCTTTTTGTGTTTTTATGAATCGATGCGCATTACTCGCAATCAAAGAGGCCTGCCCCTTGTCATTCTGGTTGGTTTTTGGAATTCCATTTTTGACAAATTGGGAAATACATGGGAATTACGCACGCCTTAGCGAGCGCGCTGGGAATTTGGCTCGACGGTTAGGAATTCTGGAATAAGCGGGACCCGACGTGTCCTTTTTGTTCGTAAATGTTTTCGACTTCGTCTCGGAAAACTCTGGGAATTCTGGCGTAGGACTTTTTCCCGCGCTCACCCTACGCACGAGGCTGGTGTTTTTCAATGTTGAATTAGTGTAGGATTCTGAATGAGCTGCAACTGTTTCGATGCCCTTTCTGCTTTCGTATCGGCGTCATGCATGCGAGCTCCTCTCCCTCTCCCCCCCCGCTCTCTCCGTTTCCCTCGCTACCTTCGACACTCTCCTCTTCGCGTTCATACTCCTCTCTCTCTGTAACCATTTTTCCATCTCTGCTTTGCCTCGCACGCCCTTTTCTCTTTCTTGATCGTTTGAATCTTGGTTCCATGTCGCGCTGTCCTTTCACGCCCTTCTTCCTCTCGCTCTAATCCTTGCGCCGGAATACCGTGTCGATCTTCTCCTCCTTCCCTCTAGCCAAAGAGACGCGTCGTGTAAAAAGGAAATTCCTGTTACGCGACGATTATGATTGGCTACAACCGGGATCCGAAGGATCGACATGGCTTTCGTCGGGCGATTATCCCCGGACCTTCCCCTACCTCTCCCTACCTCAGTCCTAACCCTTCCTGGCATCTACCTCCTTTTCCACAACTATAAATTCCGCAACCGCTACCGGAAATCTCTCTCTCAACTCATTAGCCAGCTTCCGGGAAGCAGTTGCTAGGTGGTGCGTGTGAAGGAGCGAGTCAAAAAGTCCTGACGGGCTGATTGTAGTCTTGTCGGTTGTGCGCTGGATCGTCCGACGAACTGTGGGATCCAGGCAAGGCCGCGTAGAGACTAAGTCGGCGGGGTGACGATCGCTATGGTGGGAGTAGCTCATGACGACCAGGATCGTCAGTGTCAGTGTGAGGTTCGAATTGAAGGTTGAGTGGATATATGGCCTGGGGCCATGGTAGAATTTTATGGCGGATGCACCTCTTTTGTCTCAAAGTGTAAGTCTTCGAGCGCGAGTTTCCGTTCACTCGGCATTTGAGCCAAAATTTCTCGTCAAGATCGTTGGACTTTCTTGTGTAATTATCCTCTGCTTTCTTCCCTCCCCTGATCTACGCGTCTTCTCCCCCACACTTTCCTTCTGCTACGGTTCTACTATAATAAGTGGGTTATGCTGATTTCTCTCCTCTCACTTGATATGTGCATGAAGTGGATTGCGCCTGAGAACCAGTGTCAGCATGACAGGGAGGTTGTTTGATTGATAAGATGAATGCGGGATGGGATTGCGTAGGGTGTCAAATGAATGATGCATGATTGATCGTGCGCGATTGTCCTTGTTGCCATGTGGACTGACAACCCCAATCCGACTGGGCGCCGACTTCCCGTGCCCCCGCCGCGCCCCTTCCCATACAACGAGGAGAGGACACGTGTATGCGAGTGGGACGTACGAGAAGCCGTTGCCAAGATCGGCGGGCGTTATTACTTCCCACCCGAGACCCGGTGCTCCGGATTTGTCGGTGCAGGATTCGTCATCATCGATACGCACTTTCCGCCTTATTCGTTGTTGTTGCCGTTTAATAAGTTGATCGTCATCCCGTGGTCGGCAGTGGCGCCTCTTTGGCCTAGCACTCCGTGCAGCGACTGTCACCGCACTGAGCGTTACAGAGCCAAGGGCTTCCATTACCGCACACGTGGCGAGGATGAACACAAGGAGAGAGCCGCTCGATTGAGACCCTCCACGTCGAACTCAGAGTTTAGTGAATGTCGGCGGGACCTCGTCTGAAAACGGGATACTACATGTGTACCCTCCCCCTTTCATTCGAAACGAAGGGTAACAGCTTACTGGGAAGTACGGTGCTACTTTCTGGATTGAATTTCCCATCGCTGTGAGCCCCGCGCGCGGCGTTTTCTTCAACCCGCGCGGCGACGGATCCCTTCTTACTAAAGTTGGACCAACACGGGGGATCTCAGTTCTGTCTGTGTCCCCACACTCGATTTTTCCCAAAATTTTTTGGCACCCCCCATCTTTGCTGTTCTTCCCGGGCCTTTCCGGAAGTTTCCCCGAACCAAAATACTCCGACCGGAAAGCAGCACACGGCGTGAGGTTAGAGCGTCACATCTATCCCCAGCTTAACCTCCCAGCTCAACCAGTGTCTTGGAAACTTCTGGAACTCTGCAAACAGCCTTTGATGTGCATCTTGTATGGCCGTGGTTGGTTCCGGAAATCTAGGAGTCTAGGCTTGCTGTGCCAGTTTTAGGCCTGACTCCTGGAATCCAAGAGTCAATAGATGCTGGAAAATGTCACCTGAGGTTTGACCCTGTGCCTGTTGAATTGTGGACTTTCTGGACTCCTTTCCAAGTAGGGGATATGGCCCTTGACACCTGAATATGCACTTGAACCATAAGTTGGGACCTTGGACTGTGTCTGTACAGATTTTGAACTGAGTTCTTTGCATGTAATGCAGGCAGAAATTTAAGCTGTAATGACCCGCCATAACACAGACTGAGAACACTGCTGATTTCTGAAGTTCTGCCGATGGAATGGATGCCTTGCTGAGATTCCCGCATTCTGCTGTGTTTCTAAGTCTGTATGTGTGCGTTCCTGTCTGAGTGCTTGTCGGCATGAGTGTCTGTGTGACCCGCAAGGGTACTTGCTTGTTTGGCAGGCCCGTAGGGCCGGTACTTACCTGTGGCCGTGGCATTGAGGGTTGCAGCAGGGAAAACACTCAAGTAGCGGAGCCAGGGGGCCGCAGTGCTTAGAGCAGAGCATTTGACTCAGTCATGGGCTGCCATTTGCTTGGACCCATTGACGTGAAGGTGAGCTTACATGCGCAGACCTCCCTGACTTATCCTACTTGTTCTGTCACCTGCACTCTCGAGCCCTCGCTCAAGCCTCTTTCTTGTCAGTTCCCACACGACTCCCTCGGCAACTGGCTCATGACCAAACATATCACATATASGCCAATCATAGTGGATGAGTCGAGTCTCCCGCTGCTCACRCAAGCACCAACTCGGCTTCTCACTGGTCACACACTAATTAGCGGGTAATTTTGGCCCACGCGCTAGTGAAAAGTTGTTGATCCGTATCCATGACAGGGAGTTACCACGCTCAGCGCGCGGCAAGCGGATCGAGTAGCAACCTTCTCCACACCCTGCAGACYAGCTTCCCTTAATGGACTCTTCTCACGTTGTTCCGACAGGTTCCCCCTTCTTCCTCATCTTGTCGTCATTGCAGCAGCTGTAATCATGTCACGTGAGCGTGCGGACAATGACTGATACACAAGTGCCGGTACTTTACGCGAGCATGCGAGAAGCAGTTGATATCAACCGCACTCTGCAAGCTCACCTCCAACTTTGCTTCGCACAAAATCTCCCCTTYCGCTAACTCTCGTAACCGCCCAGTGATTGCCTGTCTCTCCCCTCGCTGACCTCTCCGCTCTCTCAAACTGCCACGCGTGTGTCGGGTGTACTGCCCACTCTCACTCACACACCTCTCGTTGACCTCCCCCTTGCTCCTCCCAGGGCGCGCCACGTGTCAGACGAGTATTCCGCGCATGTGCCCGTACCACTGCACTTTCCTCAGCCTCCCTGTTTCGGGTTTCGTCCCGTTCACACTCTTGACCGCGCGTTCTCTCAGACCTGTCTTTTCCCCCTGCTCRRTCTCTCACCCRTMCCGCGACCCCGGGGTGTCAGTTGCCTCGAGCTAGCCTCAGGTCCCTCCTCCACCGGCCTCGCGGGTCGATGATGCCTCTCGATCTCGCCTGGTCTGTTCCAGGACCTGAGGTCCGTCTCCCGATCCGCGTCACTCATCTCACTTTCCCCACCTGAGTCTCTGTCCTGATGGACCTGTTCTAGGTCCGCTGTGTCCATCGAGGTCTCAGTTTCGTGRTAAGCCACCGTTATCCGCAGCCTTGCCGTCACTCCGTCTCGTCTGCRACGTCTCTCCGCTCGGTCTCTCGCCTCTGAAATCGCGTCCTGCAGCTTCGGACTAGTCCGAATTTCCCCTTCTCTTGCTCCCTCCAAGTTGATCTTCAGTACCAGCTCATCTCCACCGTCATAGTTGAGTATGACGGTGATCCAGGGCCCTTCCCCGGACACGGACTTCCAACGGGCCTGGTGGTACCAGTACCCAGGCCTATAGCCGTGCAGTGCCATGACCGTCTTCTGAACGGAAAGAGTCCTGGCCCTAAGCACAGGTTGCTTACAACTGCTAAACCCCCTTTCAGCTGATTGGTGCCGGCACAGCGAAGTGCCGCCGTGAAGCAGTCTGCCAATCCCTTCGGCTGATTGGAGCTGGCACAGCGAAGTGCCACCGCGAAGCAGTCTGCCAATCCCTTCGGCTGATTGGAGCTGGCGCAGTGAAGTGCCACCGCGAAGCAGTCTACCGATCCCTTCGGCTGATTGGCACTTGATAGCCCAGTCTCAAAACTCTTCCTCCTTTTTATACCTTCGACTGTATGCCGTGACCCCTGGGTCCTAATCGAGGTACCTTCTGAAACTCTACTTCATCAGTGCCCTRGAGGCCATAGAATAAACAGACCGAAATAAGTCAAAATATAAAATTCAATTACCAGAGACTGCAAGCTTTCCGCAACCGATCCCCATCACTTCATCTCACCACGAAGCGACTGCCACTCAAATGGTGATCCCCTCCTTCAAAATTCGCCGTCGTCCTGTTACTGTCGGGTGCCCGTGTCCGATGGCAAGGAGGGGGCTTATGACCCTCCTCGGGGTGATAAGCCTCCTACCGATGCGGCYGTGGGTCGCCATCCTTTTGGGGTCTTACCGCATGGCTCYGGATCGGGGCCCACCCGCAGAC
Organism: Chara braunii; assembly: GCA_003427395.1. Lineage (NCBI taxonomy): Eukaryota > Viridiplantae > Streptophyta > Charophyceae > Charales > Characeae > Chara > Chara braunii. The sequence goes on from BFEA01000080.1 coordinate 1,704,723, forward strand.
AGCACTCGTAAGGTCGACCTACTTTGGCATGTGGACCGCTAGCTYGAAATTTGAACCGTTGGCCTTCCCGCGAAAGGACAGGCCAACAGTTAGAAAATCGAAAATAGAAAAACTAAGTAATAATAATAATAATAATAATAACAATAATAGCCGTGAAACAAGAATGAAAAAAAAAAGAGAACGTAAAGTCACAGTGGCCCAAAGCCACTGGATTTCCCCCGAACTAAAACAAATTCATACTCGACGTTTTATTATTTTTCGTTTCTTTCTTTCTTTTCTTTTCTCTTTTGACAATGACTTTCGCCTAGTGCACCTAACCCATAGCTCAACAGAAGGTCACTCGGCGCGCAGTAGAAAAGACTGCGCTGGTCCCTTCACCTTCGCGTCCCAGGGCGAGCCTGGCGGCTACCACGACCACAGGCCGGTAGTGCKYTGCTGTACAGCAGGGCGCCAAGCCTGCGTGGACCAATGGAAGCCCTGTGGCGCACCCCTTTTGCTGAGGGCTACGCCACCGGGACCGGTCCGCGCCGAGAACAGTCCAGGAACCAAGCCTACAGCACGAGACGAGCCTAGGGAACAATAAACAGGGACATGGGACTGGCACTGAGCGAGGACCTGGTACACAAAGGAGGGCCGGGACACCGCGCCCTCCGACAACGTTCGAGTGTTCGACCGAAGATCTCTCGAACATGTTCAATGGAACATATTTTTTGTATCAAAATATATAAGATTTATAATCTACGTAGTACCGTGTTTGCGTTCGGAGGTGAACGCGAACAAGCGCCATAAAACCTCCGAATGCGAATATAAAAAATATTAAAAAACAGAAGGTTCTCAGAAAAATATGAAAACAATCTATGTTATATATAATAACAATACAAGCAACTTTTGCCTTGGAGTCATGTTCAAATGCATAGCCAATCATGAGTTAAAAATCAAAAACCAAAAAAATAATTAATTATTTTATTTTTTACCTTTTATGAAAAAAAAATTATGCTCRCCCAAACATGTTTGCGAGCTGTTCGTGCAAACGCACGAACACGTTCGCGCGAACATGAAGGGGCGCGAACATGTTCACCATGCTACGCAATAATTTATTATTTTTAGGTTTTTTATTTTTAACTTGAGTTTGGCTAAGACTTTGAACATGCCTCAATGGCACAAGTTGTTTGTATCACTATTTAACATAAYGTATATTTTTTTTCCAGATTGTTCGGAGAAACATTTTTTTWTTTTTTTTTTWTTTTTATATGTTTGCGTTCRGAGGGTTTTGCCCATTTGGGCGCTCGTTCAAGATCGGTCATGAACGTTCGAGTTTCATCATCGAACACGACCACGATGCTAAATCACAAGGACATTCATAAGTGGAGGCTGATCTGTCCCTCCTATTCCGAACCGGCAAACGCGGTGTATAAAAGGTGTCGGGCTGTATTAATGAGATGCTGTGGAAACTCCCTCAAGGACCGCATTCCAATCTTCAAAATACGCACGACTTGGTGTCCCGTGTGGCGATTGTCAATAAAAATGTTAAAAGTTAAAACTAGTGAGTGCTTGGTTGGCGGGTCCTTGGATGTGAAGGAGATGTTATGCACTCTTAGACTACCGCATGAGCTGATTATGAAAGTACTGAGGTGGGTGACTGAGTTTTGGGAAGAGAAACAATGTACAGAGTTACTTTAGAGTAGTACAGACAAGAGACGAGGGAACGGGGCCAAACTTCGTCTCGGACCAACGTGGGAGGCCCGATGGGTATTTTTCCGTCTCATTTGTCAGATTCGACTTGGCACTCACCTATATCGAAGTGGCGGGAGTCTGTTTGAAGCAGACTATCTAGCCCTGGCCTGGCCTGATGGTGTCTGTTGTGTGTGTTCTTTGATTTCCAATCTATGTGGTCCCTTGGTAATGACCAGAAGCTTTTCTTCGGGATTAGGCTGGTGGATGATATTTCTATATTAATGAAATTCAAGAAGGATGACGTGGAGTCAGAATGCAAGGCTATATCACTTGTTGAGAKGTTCATGACAAGGTATGCTACAATCCGAGATTGGTGCTGGAATCCACCTGTGATGGAAACTCCTGGGATTTTCTAGGTTGCCTYGTCTGTCTGCTCAACAAACGATATATAGGATATGCCGCACTTCATCGTAATCTGTGGGCTATCTTTCAGCTGGGAATAGTCGCTCAAGCCATTCAAGATTTCTGTTATTTGTTTTCAYGTCAACAGAAAATTGTTGTTRTTTACTCCTTTCTTCATTGTCGTAGGTGTTTGACAAACTTGGAGGGAGCTGAATTTGCCCTTTTGTTTGCACTAAAGGTTGAATTGTGGTACAGAAGGTATCCTGATGAAATGCTTGATTTAGCTTTGGAATGTTTCTCCTAACATTTTGGAGGCGTCACGAGTGTGGAATAAGTGGATACGAATGTTTTCAAAGTGGGGCAGATTGTTCGCCACAACACAGAGGTGAGTTTGTGTGTGATACAGTGTGCAAGTTTGGCGACACGCTGCTGGAGCGCTGGCTGGAGTGGCGCTGGGTACTACAGCGCTGCTGGGAGGAAGAAGCCGGGAGCTTCCAC
>BFEA01000080.1:1880516-1893334 GCA_003427395.1 Chara braunii
CTTTTTTTTTTTTTTTTTTTCCGATCAATGAATCAATCAATGAATCAATCAATCAATCAATTAATCAATCAATCAATCAATCAATCAATCAATCAAACAATCAATCAAACAATCAATCAAACAATCAATCAATCAATCAACCAATTACTCAATCAATCAATCTTTTTTTCTTTTTTTTTTTAACACCCGGGATATTTTTTTTATTTTTTTATTTTTTTGAATGGGGGGGGTTACCCCCCAACATCCGACCCCCCCCCGGCCCATCCACCCCCTCAACACCCCTCTGGAAGGCCGTGTACGGAAGGCCCAAAGTCCATACGCACGCCCCGTACCGGGGGCCAGGGCCCGTACGTACGCTCGTACGGGAGTTCGTACGGCCCGTATTCGTACGGCCGTATACACTGGGTGGGAGAGTGGTAACGAAACCAAACCAATGACCCTAACAGATAGACCATCAAGGCGGGTAATGCTTAACAAAAGGGTGACACCATGAAGGGTCGACCATGAAAAGGGGAGCATGGAATAGGGTGGAGATATGCCTATTTGAAGGCATGCAAGAGTCGGCACTATGGCGATGAGGGCAGCGGGTGAGGGAAACATGCACATAACTCACCGGTTGGGGGAGGGAGCTAGATATGGGAGCAGGGAAGGCAAGATAACGCTACGGTCTCAATGCCTATGTGATACCAAGAGAGATCTCAACTCAAAGAGACCCAGCTAAGTAAGAACCATCATGCGACATATGCAAGGGAATGTAGTACAATGTACAGGGTAGGGTGGTGGCGTGAAGTAGTCATGTCTAAAGTATCTGACGCAGATAAGATGGTTGAAGTCGAGAAGGTAGTTGAAGTCGTCGAAGTGGTCGATGATGATCATGACGTCGATGAAGTAGGAGTCTAGTCGATGTCGAAGCAGAGCCGCAAAACGTTGACATCCTGAAGACGTTGATGATGGAGTACCTAAAGGTGTGAGTCGGTAGGAAGATAGTACGTGATCAGAGTGTCAGTCGTTGAGACGTCGAGGGCATCGACGAGTGCGTTGTGGACGCGCAGAGACGTCCATCTGCTGCTGAAGAACGGCCTTAGAGGGAGTGGGCTCGTCCTCAACAATCTCCTCAGGTGGAGGAGGAGGAAGAGGGTCAGTCAGCTGAGTAGGAGCAGATGTCTCAGCACGACGAGCACGATCATATGCACGAACCAACATGCGGGCATGCTCCAAGTGTTCGAGAGGCTCCTAAGTAGCCTCCTCATCAAGATAGCTCTTCCAATGCCCAAGATACTCGATGCGTGGAGGGGTATCGTCGGTAACGGGGCGAGATACGGTGCCAGAAATGACGAACTCCTCGTGACCGTCCACCATGATAGGTGGAGGGCGCTCATAAGGGCGTCCGACGAAGCGCTCAGACGGTCTGCGATAAGGGCGCAACAAGGAGATGTGGTAAACATCGTGTATGCGAGCCTGTCGAAGATAATTAGGTAGCTTCACACGGAAGTTGACCACACTCGGGGTAGTATCACAATCGACGGCCTGAAGGATGCGGCATGGACTGAAGAAGCGTCGCCTGAACTTGTGAAGTGTATCCGCTTCGAGCTGCAAGAGGCGTGCATCGACGAGCACATCGTCACCGACTTTGAATGGATGACCCATTCGTGATCGGTTCGTTCGTGCAGCCATGCGAGTTTGGGAATCGGCTAGATTCTCGTGTGCTCGTCTCATAATTGTCGCCATGTGGGCGATCCAGTCGTCAAGCGCAGGACAACGAGTGTCTGGGCGCAATCGCGATGGTCGTAGGAAATCCTCGGGTACACGAGGGTGGTAGTCAAGGTCGCAATAGAATAGCGGCATCCCCGTGGCTGGCGAAACGGCGTGGTTGTACGCAATCTCCGCGTGGGCTAAGTGTAAGTCTCACTGCTGGTCATCCCTAATAAACTTTCGGAGGATATTACCGAGAAATTTATTGGTGACCTCAGTCTGACCATCCGCTTGCGGTTGGTAAGACGATGAGAAGCGGAGCTGGGATCCGTACACCACGTGTAGGCATCGCCAGAATGTGCTGGTAAAGCGAGGGTCACGGTCGGAGATGATGCTCTGAGGTAAGCCGTGATCTCTCACGACTCGCTCGAAGACGATGTCGTCGACCTCACGAGAGCTAATGTGATAGTGGCACGGGACAAAGCGCACACGCTTCATGAAGCGATCGACGACAACCAAGATAGTATCAATGCATCATGACCGCGCTCAGTGTGTGGAAGAAGGGGGCCAATGAAATCCATCGAGATGGACCGCCAACGACCCTTAGGTATGGGTAGGGGCTGAACTAACCTATACAGAAGGTGTTTCGCACTGTTCACCTCCTGGCACGTAGAACACTCCTCGATATAGGTTTTGACAAAGTCCTTGGACTTCGGCCAGACATATAGGCGGCAAACACGAGCCAACATCTTGTGGAAGCCCATATGACAGGCAACTGTCTGGTCATGGAACTCTGCTACAACCTGGACACAAAGTTGTCCGGTGGAGTAAACGCAGATACGTGGTTCTAACTGACCACATCTTCCATGCTAGTACACGAGACCGTTCTCACGGAGTGAGTATGAGGTGTCCCATAAATGGCGCGATAATCTAGGTAGTGGCGGTACTGAGTGCGATATGCGTCGATCAACAACTCATCAACCGTGGTGATGGAAATAGTTGCAAGATAGATGGGTTCCAGATTATGATCAAGACGACGGGACAAGGTATCGGCGACGCGATTCATTTCACCCTTGATGGGCTGAGTGGTGAAACTGAACTCGTATAAGTCACGCCACCACCGTGCTTGTCGAGGGAAAAGTTTGGGCTTTATAGGGAAAGTAAGGACAACTGAGTTGTCCGTGCGCACCGTGAAGGGTGCCCCGTGCAGATAATGACGTCAATGTAGGGGCATAAACTACTACGATAACCTCACGTTCATCGGCAGTGTAGTTTATCTCGGCAGGCAGTAGATGGCAGGAGTAGAAAGCGATCGGACAATCCCCAACACGAGCCTCGACAGTCTCATCCTCCACGATGGTCGGGGAGTAAGTAAGGGGAGGACTGTAAGTGGAGGGAAGTGGTGGGAGGATAGGCATGTGTCGAGAAGCAGTGTCAGCAGGAGGGGGGGGAGGAAGAGGAACATGGGGATAAGATGAATCTGGAGGAGAGGGAAACACCTGAGACAATACAACTCCTACTGCAAAATCTGACGCATCGGTGGTGACGATGAAGGGACGGTCAAAATCGGAGAGATGAAGAACCGACGCACATGTCACCGCCTTCTTGAGGGCACGAAAGGCGTCCTCGCACAGGGGTGTTCAAAACCACGGTGGGTTCTTCCGGAGCAGGGTGGAGGTAAGGACGTAGGAATAGCGTATCCCTGGATGAAATTACTATAGTAACTCGTGAGGCCTAGGAAAATGCGAAGCTGTTTGGCAGATGTGGAGACAGGTTATTCTTCAATAGCAGTGATCTTTGCGTCGTCCATATGGAGACCCTGGTCAAACACATGGTGTCCTAGGAAGTCCACTTTACTTTGGGCAAAGCGGCACATACTAAGTTTGGCATAGAAGCCATGCTTGCGTAAGCATTGTAGGACATCGCCAAGGTGTCTGAGATGATCTTCTAAGGTAAGTACGAGAACGTATTCTTCAAGGATATCCTTAAAGATGTCGTTCATTGCCGTCTCGAAGGTGACGGGTACATTGGTGAGTGTGAATGGCATCACGGTGAAATCATAGTGACCGAAGCGCGACCGGAAGGCGGTCTTCGGTTGATCCTCTATGGCCACACGGATCTGGTGGTAACCGCTATAAAGATCGATCTTCATAAAGAAGCGGTTGTCTGTCAGACGGTCAAACAACTCATTCGCGTGAGGCATGGGAGAGTTGTTCTTAACCGTGTAACCGTGTAACGGTTAAGGCCGTGGTAGTCAATATAGAGGCAAAGAGTTCGGTCTGCTTTGCGAGCAAAGAGGACGGGTACACCCCAAGGGGAGTTACTAGGTTTAATGAAACCTAGTCGAAAGAGTTCTCCAAGCTGACGCTCGAGTTCCGTCGCCTCTGGAATCGAGAGTCGGTAGGGTGCCTGATGGTGGACACGATAGTCAGGCACGGGCTGGATAGAATGCTCAACACTGCGCATGGGAGGAATCCCGCTGTATGAGAAATACGGGGGGAAAACGGCGTAGTACTCTCGAATCAAATCACGAACGGCGCACTCTAAGTCATCCGTGAACCGCATGAGTTCCTCAATGTCTGCGTTACATATGGGTCCGCATGAGTTCCTCAATGTTTGCGTTAGCACGAGATATATGGGTGGACTCGGACACGAACGACGTAGAAACCTGGGATGTCGAGGGGGTATCCGCAGGCTGAGGGGTGGATGTAGAGATTGGGGTCGTGAAGATGGAGGAAGGGTCGAGGGGATCAGCCTCCAATGAGATCAGCTAAACCTCGGGACAGAGTGGATCATAGCGAAGAAGAGCCATGACGTTCACTAAGTAGAACGTGATGTCCTCCTGTCGTATGAAGTGAGCAAACTGACAAGGAGAAGTGAAGGCGATGTCTGGGTGGGACCAAGAGGAACGAGGGTCCTGGGAGGTAGGTCGGGAGGGATGTCGCCCGTGGTTCCAATGAAGGAGATTCGATGGGTCTGACCACACTTTGTTTTGAGAACGAGCTTCTCGGTCGTCCATTCAGCCTCTGTGTCACAAAACCGGCGGGGTCAGGGAGTGCCAAGGATAAAGTCATACCCAGTCTCCAACACGTCGAAGTATGCGGAGGAATCATAGCGCATAGGCGCCTGGGTACTATCCGATGGCTAGAGGGTGAGGGATAAGTGGAGGTCGAGGACCGTCTAATCGAAGAAGTGTTGCGTCCTGTTATCTCTGAGGGTAACGGAGATAGGAGAGAGAGACCCAGAGGTAGCTAGGCGAGCTTCCTCAACCACGCGAGGGTGAACAAAGTCTCCCTGCGAGCCGGAGTCCCATAAAGCGTGATACAACCCCATAGATGTCCTTAGGCGAATAGGGATGATGGGGAGGGTGCGATTTGGGTCAAAAAGCAGAGCGAGAAGACGACGCATGACGTTTACATGTCTCGTTTGTCGCTCCTGATGAGCCTGAAGAATGCTCAAATCTAAGAGAGATGACACAATGTCATCGCCAACTAAGCACTACAACGAGCCATGCGAATGGCGCAACACGTCAGAAATCTCGGAGGGGAAGGATTAGATGCGGCGGTCTGCTATAAGGTAGACGGTACCTCGAAAGATGGCGGGGCAAAGGGAACTGCGTCTCTCGAGTCCGGAGGATCCTTTAGTGGGGTAGCCAAGGGGGCAAACCGCGACTCGATGGTCGGGAAGCCGGCTATGTGCATGGCCTCAGCAATACACTGCACCGTGGCTAGCTGGGTGGGGCTGGGTGGGCGAGGCCGGAGGGGGAATGAGAGCGGCGCTGACGAGAGATATCAGCATAATGTCGATCGAGGGTGGCATGGTATGGACACTGTGAGGAGGTGTGTCCATCCTAGTGGCAACGAAGGCAATTGCGATGAGCCTCGAGGGCGGCACGCTCCTAAGGGGATAGAGCTCCGCGAGGAGGGACAAAACCCTGCGGGATGTCTATCTGAGGAATTGTGAACGTGCGGGCGCCAGCCTGTGCAACCTGACTACGCGCACGACCCATGGCGGACATGGCCATCTGTAGGCGCTTAACCACCGGGACAGTGTCGTCATCCAAGTGATACTTCATGACGTCTCGGAGCTCAATCATGTCCTCAGGGGCGTCCCCAAGGGTAAGGTCAAGCTCGACCGAGGCGTCCTCGCCGTACTCCAGAAAATTGTAGCGCCGCGAGAATAGCACTCCACGTCAAGCTGGTCGGCGAAAGCGGCCGACGAAGGAGGATCGACCGCGAGTAGTACTGCGATCGACTGGGTGGCGGCGGCGGTGGATCGCGAAGAAAATGGGATGTCGAAGAAGCGACTCTGTATCTTCTGGTACTTTCGAGCAGCCTCGTAGGCCTGCTCGGAGGAGGAGAAGCTCTGTCGCCAGAGCTCGATGCGGTAGTCAGCCGGAAGATTGACTACGAACCTGTTGGTCAAAAGGAGCTTAGGAAGGATTGGCTCATCGCAAAGGATGTCGGCATCCTGAAACACTCTGATGTGATGCTCAAGATCGGTTGGTGCAGGGGAGCCGCGCCGCTGCGTCTGGGTGACCCGATCTAGGGTGTCGGACGCATCGTGGGGAGTGTCATAGCGGGCATGGAGGAACGCGGTGAAATCGGCAACTCACAACGGCGAGAGTAGGAGCCTCACTTGAGCAAGTACGATGAGAATAATAGTTCTCCCATGAGGAGAACGCACTGCCGTGCAATTAATTGTGAGCACGGAGCACCACAACTCCTATCCAGTGTTAGTCAGTATCAGCGCACGTGTGGCAGTCGACAAACAATGCGACACGCGCATGGTACCATCGTAGCCAGGTATGTCCTACAGACGCACAAGGGTGTTCACGGCGAGGGGAGAGAGGTCGATGGGCCTGCACTACGGCGGCAAATGTCGAGGCCGGTGCAAAGGTAGAAGTGATGGTCAGGTGAGAGTCGGGGCTGTTGGTGGAAGGTCCAACAGACGTGGAGGCAACGGCCGCAGCCGACTGTGATGGAGTAGAGAGATAGGAGGGTAGAGGGTGGGGAGCCGATCGAGGGAAAAGAGCCGACAAGACAGAGATGGGAGGAGCGGTATAAGAAGAAGAAGGGTGAGCAGCGTGCGTAGGGTGAGGTTGTCTCACGAAGAGAATCTCTGTCTGGAGTTGCGCCATGGTGGCTTGTAGGGTAGCCACCCGCTGGGTGCGTGGGGTCGGAGGTGGAGGAGGCAGAGAGAGTACCCTAGCGGGAGGAGGAAGAACTCCGGGCCGTAGTACCGCGACCGGTGCAGGAAGCTGGGAAGCAGCACCGGGGTGGGCAGATGAAATTGTCTGGCCAAATATCAGTATCTGGGCGACAGCAAATGCGGCAGTGGTCGAAGTGGCAGGGGCGGCGGAAGCGGCGGGGGCCAATGAATGTGTCGCAGCAGACGGTATGGTCTGAGCTGCAACAGCACTCACCACTGCGGAGGGGGAGTGTTGGACCTAGCCCGTGGAGGAGGACGAACCATCACGTCTCCGTCCCTGGAGTCGTGGAGAGTCGGACTATGAGCCGGTAGAGGATGGGGTTTGAGAGCGGTGGGGAGAGTGATGAGGACAACCCTTGAGGCGGTGAACTTCAAGGGCGAGCGCATTGACTTGCCTCTCCAAGGGTGCAAGCGCATCAAGGCGCGCTTGCAGAGGTGCAAGGAGGGACGCAAGAATAACGCGAAGGTTCGTGGGGTCCATAGAGTGTTGACCCTGGACTACTGGTTGGGTGGGCGCCTGAAAGACGGAGGACGCCGCGGCGATCTCCTCAGTTGTAGCCCCGTCCGTGGGTAGTGGACGTATGGGGGTAGACATGGCGGGAGGTGGAGAAAAAGTGGGGAAGGAGATGGGTTATGACGTGGGGATAAGGGACCACCGGTGAGGGGGAAGGGACCACGGGAGCGGAGTGGGTAATCGTGAGTCGGCTCACTCTATGACTAGTGGGTCGCGCGTGAGATGGTGGCGTGAATCTCCTCGAAGGGAGAGGAGTCGTTCGGTTCCAGGGTACCCGACGGGAGGAAGTGTGAGAGTAGGGGAGTTAGGAGAACCCTAAGCCGTAGAAAAACCCTAAGAAAACTCTAACCAGGGTCCGGGTGGTTAGGGTCGGGTAGCCGCGACCTAATCAAGAAAAGAAGATAGTAACCATGGAAGGGAGGGGAGACAAAAGAAAATAATCAGTGAAATTTTGAGATAAAATTAAAAAAAATAAACAATAAAAATAAATAAAGAAAGAAAGAAGCAAATGGTGAGAAGAGAAATAATTTTTTTTTTTTTTTTTTTTTTGGCAGCATTTTTCTACCCCAATGGGGTTACAAAGGTGCAAAGTGGAAGGAGAGACTATTAAGAGAAGCACACTAATTTTTACAATGCCGCAAGTTATCATTTTCAAATAAATAAATAAATAAGTAGATGAGAAGGTGAAGAGAAACTAAATGTTGGATTTTTTTAAAAATTTCGGCAGCATTTCGTTACCCCCATGAGGTCGAAATGTGTTGAAAAAAACGAAGTATTAAAAAAAAACAGAAAATTTTGGCAGCACTTCGTTATCCCCACGGGGTCAAAATGTGTGCCAAAAGCAAGAATGACTAAGTCCTGATCAGATTGGAGGGTGCCTCAAAGAAATTCTAATTTTTAGAATAAATAAAAAATAAAATAAAATAAATGAAAAAATAAGAAAAGAAGGTGGGGAATACGATAATTCGAATTTTTCGACCAAAGAGGAGATTTGAATCAAAGAGAAACTTAAAAAAAAAAGAAGAAAAACAGAAAATTTCGAAGTTGAGGGGTGAGGGGATTAAAGAGTGATAAAGAAAGAGAGAGGAGTGAAGTGGGAGATGGGGGAGATGATGGGGTTATAGTTGGGGGGGAGAGGGAGAGGAGGGTGGTACAATGGGAGAGAAGGATATGGAAAAGGTGGAGAGGAGTAGATGAGATTAGTAAAAGATCGTGAGTGGGGAGGAGAGGAGAAAAAAAGGTGTGGAAGATGAGTGAAGATTGAGGTAGGAGAAGAGAGTAGTGGTAGGGTTAAAAAGGATGATTAGATGATGAGCGAGAGAGAAAAGGGGTAGGGGGAGAGTAGGTTAGTGGTTAGGATGGTGATACCAAGCTCTTGGGTGGCCAAGAGCAGAGCACTACCAAGATCCACAGGATATTGGCCTTTAAGAGGCTGCTGGTCTGATGTCACTGCAAAAAAAAAAAATATTTTGGGTGGGGTGAGATCTTGATCAACCACCCAGACGTCACTGTAGTGCAGCCCCCTATCGAGGGGGGTCTTCAAGATCCAGAGCAAGCTGTCACGTGGCACTCCAGATAGGCACCAGATACCAGCCACGTGCATAGGCGGCAGCACCCACGAGTCCACTGGCACGACCACCCGGGAGAGGGGAGCAAATAGTTGTCTCGCCGCACGCTGCTCGCCGCTCACCGACGGGAGGGGGTGGGGGGGGGGGGTTAAATAGCTGTCGTGGCACTTCTTCAACACCAGCGAGCCACAATATCAGCTAAGATTGTGGCTTTGGCCAGTGTGTTAAGGCACTGGCCACGCACGCGCATGAGTGTCAGCTGCCCAGGTTCAAACCGTGGCAGCAGCAGCATCCCGGATCTTGATGATATATAATCCGGGAACGGGGCGGGGCGGGGCAACGGGGCAGCGTGGGCGCGTGTATGGCGGCCTTCGTCTAGGCGCGCATGCGTCGTGACAGCGGTCTCCTTCTTCGCCATGTGTTCACACGTATGGCCTTGGCCTTGGCGCTTGCTCGCACGTGTCATGACGTCGGTCTCCTTTTTCGCCACGTGTCCGCCTCTCCACGTTGCTGCTTTTCTTCGCTGTTTTCCTCGTTTCTGCCCTGAAAGACCTGAAAATCCCGCTACTGAGATTACAACAATTTCCCACTATTACAGGAGGGGGGGCGGGTTGGAGCGGGGACCGTTCCCCCTCTAATACCAGTGTGACGGACCCACCGAGATGGTGGTCCGTCAGGATCAACACGGAGGGTTGAGGAAGGAGGAGATGGAGATGGAGATGGAAGGGACAACGCAACTCCGACGCAGACTCAACACGCATGTACTCCAAACTTCCAAAGTGTGCAAATGGAGAATAAACCAGAGTACAGACTGCGGCTGGGATATACCCCAGGGGACTGACTGGGCTAGACAGGGCTGGCCTGGTACCGACAAGGGTACCGGACTGGACTGGACTGAAACAGCACACGGTCTGTGGGGTCAGGCCACTGCCTGGTCCCAGAGGTCGAACTGGCAAATAGTCGAATAGGCGTTGGCTGTAGGCCAGGGCAGATAGAGGTCCGTTGTAAGGAGAAAGAGAAAAACCTAACCCGAGAGAAGAAGGAAAAGGACTCTACGCAGGGAAAGAAAGATAAAGAAGCAGTGAAGGGTGATTGTGGGGGGGGGAGGTACAAGGCAGAGCACAGGGAGGCGAGAATACCAAGGAAAACTGCCCGGCTAAGATAAGGGCAAGGGAAAAGGAGGCCGAAATTAAAGGTGTAGACTCCACCAGAGGAGAAAAGGAACAGGAAGACAACCCAATTGGGAAGATGGGTATCAAACCCTCTGAAGAAATGATATTGATGGAAGAAGACCCCACTCTAGCGGGTAGGGAGAAACGGAAACTAGATGAATCAGAAGATCAATCAGAGGAAACATCAACAGAAAAAATTCCCTGAATTAAATAATCATTCGAGAGTAAAATTACATTCTTAATTTCAAATTTTCATTCCATCTTAAACAATGTCATTCCAATTCTAAATTTTTTCGTCTTACTTGAAAATTTTCCTTCTAAGAATGGGGTATCCCTTCTTATTTGAACTGTATGCTAGAGATGGAATGAAAGTCTGGATGAGTTCATGAAATCTTTTAATTGGACTGCCATTCTTAGTAAGGATTTTCAGTCATAAATGTGTTAATCCAATCTAAATTAGAAGATATTTGTTGTAGTTGAATGAAAGTCTAATTAAAATAGTTCATAAACTCGTCCAGACTTTCATTTAATATTGAACAAATAGATGTAGTTGGCAAGGAAAAATCATATTTAGACGGGAAATTATCATATTAAATTGAAAATTTTAGAATTGGACGAACATTGGAATGATAATTTATAAATATGAAGGATTTTTTTTTATTGAATGTTTTTTCAACTTTCATTTCTTGTGGAAATTTTTCTGTTGATTGACCCGGGATTTTCTGGTCAAACGTAATAAGATTGTCATTCATAGAGGAGAGGACTATCTCTCGCCCTTTCCCTCTTCATCCTCTGAAGAGGAGGATGAGTTAGGAAACAAAACCGCGAGGAGGAAGGTTGTTGAAAATGATATTTATGGCTCCTCACAGAATGACTCGGATCACGATTCGGACCTTCGTATTAAAACGTTACATAAACTTAAACACCTCTAGCCCTCTCTTTCCACCCCCCCCACCGGGAATCCTCGGGATCGGGATCGGACAGAGAGAATTCCAATCAGTGCATAGTCATAGCATGACGCCATCAACAACAAAAGGTTGAGTTTGGTTGTGAAACACAACTCTTCGCCTCTTGTCGCCTCCCTAGCGAAAAAGCAGCGGGCCTAAAAGAAGAAAGATGCAAACAGAAAAGATGCGGGTGCGGATAAGGCCCATACCCATCAGCTTGCATGGAAAAATCCCCAACCCCTTCGTTCATGACGAGGCGATGGCCCGGTAAGTAAACATCAAAGAGGCCATGTCCGGCCCATCCATACGCTGGGAAAAAAGGATAAGAAAAAGGGAAATCCAATGAAATTTTTAATTTCATTGGTGTTTCCCCGTCCATTTATGGCCCAATGGTCCTGACCAACAGAGATAATGATAAGGCATTCAAGTTGTCCCTGACGGGGATCCCAACCATGGCCCCCCCCTTAGACTCAACGTGGCTCTCCGGAACAACAAAACTGATCTTGCCGGGGAATAGTATTTGTGCAATGTTACCTTTCCCGAAGCGAGAGAGGCACATTGCAACAAACACACAAGGCAACAGACTGTGTGACCATCTCAATGTACTGAACGCGCGTTCACGTTCAAACGCGCACGTTCAAAGGGTGCATGAGCGCATTCAAACACGTCACGTGGCATTGGAGAGTAGAAAAGTGAACGCACACCCCCGGCTGGCGTGCGCATGTGGGAAACTACCGGGAGGCACAAGCAGTTTGAAAAAAAAAAACAAAAGAAAAGATATTGTGTATGTGTGTGTGTATGTGGGGCCACATACACACACACACACACACACACACACACACACACACACAAACGGAAAAAATTCTCATAATTATATAATCGTTCTATAGTGAAATTACAATCTAAATTTTAAATTTTCATTCCATCTTAAAAAATGTCATTCCGATTTTTTAATTTTTAATCTTACTTGCAAACTTTCATTCCAAGAATAGTGTATCCCTTCTTATTTGGACTGCATGCTAGAAATGGAATGAAAGTCTGGATGAGTTCATGAAATATTTTAATTGGATTGCCATTCTAAGTAAGGATGTTCAATTATAAATAGGTTAATTCAATCTAAATTAGAAGATATTTGTTGTAGTAGAATGAAATTTAATTAAAAGATTTCATAAACTCGTCCAAACTTTTATTCCATCTTGAACAGATAGATGTAGTTGGATGGGAAAACTCATATTTAGACGGGAACTAATGAAATAAAGCTGAAAATTTTAAAATTGGACGAACATTGGAATAATCATTTATAAATATGAAGGATTTTTTTTTTATAGAATGTGTTTTTCAATTTTCATTTCTCGTGGGCATTTTTCCGTTGACATACACACACACACACACACATACACACACACACACACACACACACACACACACACACACACACACACACACACACACACACACACGCAAACAAACAAACAAGTGGGGCAGTGCATATTTCCATATTCTAGCGGTAGTTTCAGTCGATTTTGCTCGGCGTATTAATGGAAGCAGCGTGAGGCCAACCGCGGGGTTTGAGACTTACTTGTAGTCCGGTGCGTTGCTCATCCTATCAACGAAAAACTCTCTCTCTCTCTTACTCACACACACACACACACACACACACACATACACACACACACATGCACGCACGCACGCAAGCACGCACACACACACACGC
>BFEA01000080.1:1901689-1913012 GCA_003427395.1 Chara braunii
AGAGAGAGAGAGAGAGAGAGAGAGAGAGAGAGAGAGAGAGAGAGAGAGAGAGAGGGCAAGTCTCCAACCTCACGGCTGGCATCGTTATACTTCCATCGAATGGATGAGCGAAATTGAATGAAGCTACCGCTAGAACATGAAAATATACACTGCCACACTTGTTTTCGCCGACGCGCGCGCTTGTGTGTGTGTGTGTGTGTGTGTGTGTGTGTGTGTGTGTGTGTGTGTGTGTGTGTGTGTGCGGTGTCGGTGCGAATACCCTTACAAGGGTATCCGCCCTGTTTTTTTTGCAAGTGACAGAAAATGGTTTTGGCTTAAAGTTAGATATACCACGCTAGGCGCGGCTGGGGTTGTGATTACGTTGGCTGGGTGATTGACTAGAGTAAAGAGTACGTGAGCGCGCAGGTCTAAGGCGCGTGTGATTTATTCCCTGATGTTGATTACGAAACCGGAGCGGGGGCCGGTCTGTTATTTTTATTCGTATCTTTAAGCTTTTATTTTTGGTTACTCTTGATTAAACTAGGATCTAGGGGATTTTTTCTTTCGATGACTACGTTTGACCGAGTTGAGCGCGCCGGCGGAGAACGACCTCGACGACGGCCTCGGCAACGACGGCGCGACTTCGTGTGAACGTGGTGTCGTAGGATGGCGCGCGGGGCGATTATGGCACGGTATAAGCAAACCGACCCGGGCGCTGGGAGCCGCGCAGCCGTTTTGGTTGGTTCGAAGCGCCGCGCCGCACTGCTTTGTATGGTACTCTGCGGGCGCTGGTCTCAGGCTTGGGCTTTGCCCTATTGGTTATGGCACTGGACTTGTGAGGCGGAGGTACGGGGATTGAAGCCAGCGAGAAGCAGCGCAGGGGTATTTGGAGCGGCGTTAAGAAACCGAGGGGTTGAGGGCTCGACAGGGCTATCCCCCTTCTTTTTTATTTACAAGCGCGGAGAAGGGGGGCTGATCCGTAGGGCTGCCCACAAAAATCCCGTTTCAGTTTTTGTTATTTTATTTTTGTCTAGCCTCCTTTTTATGTTTGTTTTACTCGCGTCTCATTCTGGGACGCGATATCGGGCCGGATGCAGGGTCACGTGGGATGTGTTGTATTCACGGGGTTGCCTGAGGCGCAATTACAAAACTGTTTTCGTGGCTGCGCTGGAACCGCGCCTCGTTTTGGGACGCGGTGCAGTGGGCGGAACGCGGAGCAGGGAACTCGGCTGGCATCTAAGCCGGAGAATGATTGGCCGACTAGGGGAGAAACTTA
The DNA here is from genome assembly GCA_003427395.1 of Chara braunii. NCBI lineage: Eukaryota > Viridiplantae > Streptophyta > Charophyceae > Charales > Characeae > Chara > Chara braunii. Next base: position 1,902,945 of record BFEA01000080.1, read on the forward strand.
TGTGGCGGGGACCAGCCGTGGGTGCACAGTCGGCCCATCGTTGATTGTCGCGAGGGGTTTGAGTGTGAGCTCGCCATCTGGGACCCAAAAGTTGAAGATGGGGGAGTTGTGCCCTGGGAACCAAGGTGGAGGCAACAGTGGCGCTGACCGTGCGCAGGCATTGATCTGCACGGGACCCCCTCCACTTCGGTCTTCAAAGTCCTCATTTTAATATTTGCTACTACTACCAGGATCAGCACCGGGGAACAACTTTACCCAGTGTTGCAGGCTCCATGCCTGCTTACTTTGTGCGACGTCGGGGTCATGGGGACCAGGAACAGGTGGGCGATACCGGCCGGGGGTCAGCCGATAGCGTCACGACTGAGCCTCTTCGATAGGCCAGTCGCTGTGCCTCCCCGATTTTGTTTCTTTTTTTTTTTACGGCAATTTTTTTTTTTTTTTTTAATACTACGAGGCCCCAGGAGAGACCCCCTACCATCCCTGATTCCCTCGGGGTAAAAACCCCCCGTTACCCCCCCACCTGCCCCAGGCACGTTCGAGCGGAGACCGTCCGTACGCCTGTACGGCCGTTCGTACGTCCGTACACACGGACCGTACTGAGACCCGCCATATGACATACGGGAGACTAGACTGTGTGACATAGTTAGAAGCACTAGAAATTCAGAAACAATCATAATGGCTTGAATTTTTAAATCTCAAATGTATCGTTCGTTGCAAAAGAATGACAAAATTAACCTTCCGCTCTTTGATCTAAAGTCGGTCTAAATCGTTAACTAGGGAACTAACACACCCGTTTGATGCATTGACTCCTCTTGCAATAAACATTGTGGAAATGACATTGTGTAGTTATGCCTTGGAATACTATGGCGTCATTATCACTACTCGAAGACTTTTTTACCCTCCTCAATATGACATGACAGAAACATCCCCATTTTGGAACGAGGTGCATAAATCAATCTTACACACAGTGGCTCTCGAACTAGATAGACCTATGTATCACCCGCGGTTACGACCGCGAGACCGTTGACCACATGCGGTCAGGATCATGGCCGTGGGGGCCAACCGTGGGGGCAAAGTGCAGCCGCAAACCCTCGATATTTTTAATTCTTAGGATAGTAGGCGGAAAAACAATGCATATATATATATGCGGTTGTAGGGTTTGAAAATCCTTATATCCTCATATATTTGGTTTCGGATTTTTGTGTTTTTTGTAATTTAAAAAAAATAAAAAACAAAAAAAACCATTGTTGAAATCAAAAGAAACATAATTTTAAAAAGTTGGTTTTTTTTTTTGTCTTTTTTTTCGCAGTGCTAGGATAAACATGGTGCATGTTTCTTTGATTTTTTTTTTTTTTACCAACATATGCAAACTTAAAAGGAACAAAATAATAATAATAATAATAATATTAAAAAAAAAACAAAGTTATTATTTTTTTTTTTCCTTTTTGTTTTTTAATAGACACACATTCTGATTGATTGATTGATTAATTGATTGATTGATTGTTTGATTGATTGATTGATTGATTGATTGATTGATTGATTGAGATTGGTTGATTGGTTGATTGATTGATTGATTGATTGATTGATTGATTGATTAATTGATTAATTGATTGATTGATTGATTGATTGATTGATTGATTGATCGTAAGAAAAAAAAAGACAAACGTGCTAGTAACAAGGAATTCGTGAAAGGTGGACTGCTTTTGAAAACTGGACTTTGCACCCTTTTGCACACAAAATTTGGAGAATATTATTTCTTTGGGAAAAAACAAAGAAACCCAAAATTTCATTACATAAAAGTATTATGTATCTCAAATGTAAACAAGATCCTTTCAAGATGCGTAGCACGGCGAACGTGTTCGCACCCCTCCATGTTTGCGCGAACAGCTCGTGAACATGTTCGTGCGAACAGGTCGCGAACATATTTTTTTCGTAAAAAAAAAAAAAAAAAAAAAATTCGGTTTTTGATTTTTAGCTCATGATTGGCTGAGAATTTGAACGTGACTCCAAGGCAAAAGTTCCTTGTTTTATTATTTTACATAACATATATTTTTTTCATAATTGTTTGAGAAATTTGTTTTGTTTTTTTTTTAGTGTTCGCGTTCGAAGAGTTTTGGGCGCTTGTTCGCGTTCGGGCGAACATGTTCGCGTTCTCCTCCGAACGCGAACACGGTGCTACGTGGCTTTCAAGTATGAAACCAAAAAAATATTTATTTTGTAAAATGATAAGCATAAATCAAGCGAAAATATTTATTTTCTAAATATGATTGTGATTACTTTCAAGCAGACTTGAACCTCAGATTGTGGCGTGAAGAAAGATGCAGGGGTTGTGGTGGATCATACAAGCAATGCACCGGACTTACACCACTCACCTAGACCTGATAACGACTATCGGAATTGACCTCGTCCAATAGGCGAGTGTCCTGAACTAGACTGGACTATTAAGATAATGACGCAATACTTAGTTTTACGCCTTGAATATAAAAAGATTGTTCTCGTCTAGCATAAAAGAATTTAAAGAAAGATAAATGAAAGTTTAGTTTCATGAATATAACTGAAATATAAGACAAAAAAACATGTGTTACCAGCGAAACCATCGAGGATTCACCTAATTTGCCTGGGAAGCCAACATCCAAAAAAGTCTCGGTCAAGGTATTGGGCATTCCTAGAGCAAAACGAAAATAAAATTGATCGATCAAGGTCCTCGGCAATCCAAGAGCAAAAGAAAAACAAAATTGACCAGTTAAGGTCATGGGCAATCCCAGTGCAAAAGGAAACATAATTGAAAAAATCTAAGAAGATATGAAATAAATAAAATATTATGTATACATTGCCCCAGATTCACCTAATTCGCCTAGGCAGCCACATCCAAAAAAGTCTCGGTCAAGGTCTTGTGCATGCCTAGAGCAAAAAGAAAACAAAATTGACGGGTCAAGGTCCTCGAAAGTCGCAGAGCAAAAGGAATAGGTCAAGGTCCTCGGCAGTGAGCGGTCAAGGTCATGGGCAATCTCAGCGTAAAAGAAAACATAATCGAAAAGATCTAAAAAGATCTTAGACAATTAAGAAGGAAATACTTTACAATGCTATATACATCTTATCCCTACGCTGGTCTACTTTGTAGTTCTCCTAAGTGCAGAAACATAAATATTTTTATTTGCATCATCTGAATTTCTAATGTGTCAATCATCCTCCATTGCACTTTCCTTGTCGGCATCACAAAGCTCCTCCAAAGTACGTCCTATAGTTTCCAAAGTACTTACATAAATTCCGTGTCTGTTTTCAGCAGAAAATTATAACATAAAATGGCACAGTCCCAAGACAATTTCTGCTCTACAGGCTTTTGTGTCACGTGTCCACAAAAATCTGTGTAGTTTGAATGACAAATATTTGCCATTCCCATTTTCAGCATGCCAGTGTACAATGAACTGTTCATCTGGCAATATTTGCTTCACCTTCGCCACAAAAAAAGATTTTCCGTTTGATTGCTCGTCTTCTCTAACTCGGACAGCAAGCAAACTTCATACCAATGTATAAAGTGCACTTCTTACTAACATATTACAAAAAAAAAAAAAAAAAAAAAAAATGAAGATAATATAAAACAGCAAACCAAAAGTGCATTTTCAGGCAATTTTGCCAAAAACAATTCATCATATTTTCAGGATTTGCACCACTCTTAACAACACAAATTTTTATACTCCAAATGACACCAAATTCGACACACATCAAGCTTGTTCAAAAACAAAAACAGGCAAAAAACAAAAATCCAAAAAAATATAAAGTTTGACCCCGAAACCCTAATTTCAGGATCATTCATGATTACCCAGGGTCGAAAAGTGGGGTTCCCCATTAACCAATAGTGCAACGAAAGTATCTACCTTAAGATCCTCAAAACTACGTCTCTCTTCTTCCCTTCTTCTTCTGCGGCACCCCACATACAAAGGCCTCTCCGGAGGAGCTATGCTTAGTTGTTCATTTATAAGTTGTCCGCACAGACCTTCCTCATGCTCGTTCGTACACAAAAAATCATTTGCAGGCCATACGAAAGCAGTTTCCAGAACCGTTATTTCCTCGTTTAGCTGCTCTTGCTCTTGTAAGAAATGATACCACCAGTCCAAATGCTCATCACCGATATATTTTGCAAAAGCAGTGATGTTTTCTTTAATGTTGATAATTAACATAGATTTTTTAAGTGCTGTTGATTTCCTTCTCTGCTCAGCAGTGAGCATTATATGTTTCTCAGGATCACTATTTATTTTCGTTTTTTGCTCAACTGTACGTACTACATGCTTTTGAGCAACATGAACTGTTCCTCTAGGATCATAATGGAAAATAACAAAACCTATTTCATGATCTGGTTTCCACTCCGATCTCGAAAATCGCCTGCTCCAAACAACGATTTTCTCTTCTTTTATTCCTTTTGTTACGAAAATGTTGGTTGAAAGAAATATAATTTAAACTCACAAGATAATCTTCGACGTAAGCTTTCCAATCATACACTTCTGTCATACGCTGCCCCTCGACCCCTTTATATTTTGTGTAAGAATGGTTAATGATCTTCTCTAGTAACGGCAGATCGTAAGCATCCTCGTGAGACAGTACTCTTGAAAAGCAACTGAACATTTGATCAATATCCTCATGAGTATGACCGACTAACAAAAAATTGAGCTTCACTTTCTCGAAGACTCTCATTTTAACAAGGAAGACAAGGTACGCTAGTACATATTTATTTTTATTCTCTCTGACAGTGTTATCTAATGTCAAAAATAAGACTTTAGGCAATGGCTTTGGAAGCCTGGAGATGGTGTAGTGAAGTACGGTAAGCATACAGTTAGAATCCATCTTAAAGTTATTGAAAAATAGAGATGCATATGCCTTCTTCTCCTTACCCTCCACTTTTGCGCCGACTACGTGGATCTTCAAAAAGTTTTCTTCCTTGATTTTAGAATCTTTTGGAACTCGTCGGAAATGTGAAAAATTCGTCTTGCTTTGGTCCATACCATCCATAATTATGGCGACGTACTTGTGAGGGGATACCTGGACCTTCTCCCTGCGGTTGGCTAGTATCTGTCTCTCAATTCTCTGTGCATCGAGATGTAACTGTAACATACGCTGGACAGTATCTGCAGTGATTGAACATACAAAGTAAAAAACATGTGTAAGCATCACAAATTAATCTTTCAAACTTAAAGGACCAAGTTACAAAGTAGGACACATGGAGGATGACTTTAGGAATAGAAAGAAAATGATTAACAAAGAGGTTAATACACCTTTCTCCACAGGGCTACTTGCTTTCGCCCGCCGAAGTTCCAGAGTTGCACATTGCGCACATACAGAAAATCACTTCGTCTCTGGGATACAAACTCTTGAGCATCTCTTTGTCCAGATCTTCATGAAGAAACCAACTGATGGCATAGTCTCACATGGATGCAATCTCGGATGATCGATTGAGAACATCTCATAAACTCGTTTCTTTATTAATCAGTCTGAGAGATGATACCTATCAATGTTAGGCATGATCTCGGTATTCATCCGAGAATAGTTCTTCATCCATGCATAAACGGACATATATCGCACAGAAGGACAACGGTCTCTAGCATTTCCATGTACATATTCCACAACATCAAGTGACATTTTTTGGTGAACCATAGCGACTCTAGTTTTCAAAAGACCATAGAGGCGACCCCATCATCCCCATGCAAAAGAGCAGTGCCACACAAATTTGCTTCCGAAGGATAAATGAAGGTTTTTTACTGAACCGTTTGCATTGAAAAATGATACCTTTTGTACCTCATTCACTAGATAGTTTATCTGTTGAGGTTGCTTCATCAACCAGAACGACTTTCTGAGGGCTACGACTTGTTGTACTGCGTATAGACTCTAACATTTGTTATTGCAACAGCGGGCACGAAGAGCCACAACCACACTTTTTACAGTTACCCTCTCTGAAGCCTTTTTGTTATACAACCTTTTATTATTTCCTCTTTTGAGAGATACATAAGTAGCTCGTCTGCTTGACTCATGATACATTTGTTCATCATTGCCTCCAGGCGCAGCTGATATCCACTCAAGCTCTCTGAAAGATGATGTGTGGAGGGTATCTCTATCCGCGTGCTCGAGGTTACAAGGTTCATGTGTACCCCCTTCCTTAAAAGTTGTAGCAGACGCACTGTTGTCAGGAACCCCTCGATGGACATTGGTAGGACTCCATCCATAAACGTTGCCTCCTACCATAATGTCTTCGCGTAGCGCCTTATGCCTTTCCCAATACATATCTCTTTCATTCGCTCCAATCGTGGCGGTTGGAGCACAAGGAATGCATCTTGGATCTTTACGTAGTGCCTTGTGCCTTTCCCAATACATACCTCTCTCATTCGCTCCAGTCGACGTGGAGGTTGGAGCACATGGAGTGTATCTCGGACCAGGCATCCACCCTGAAGACGAAGTGCATAAGGTATCCGCATCTATGCTTCGAGCATCAGCATGTGCGTTGTAACCCAAAGTCATCGTCTTTTGAACCTCATACTCTCGCGGTTTGAAATTCCTCACAATTGGTTGACACATAATTCTTCTTCTCTCCGGGATCAAAGGATTCGAGAACAACTCTTTGATAAACTTTGCGTCATCTTTCATGGTCACTTCGACCATCGTTATTGCTTCCGCTTCGTCTTCCATTTAGCTCATACTTCTACCCTCAAAAGCAAGTCATCAGCTCTCGGTTTTCTGCATACAAATAGAATAAATATTATCTATGGCTTTGGAGTCTACGTTCAGAAGCAATGGAGGAATGGAGGTAGTAAGCACTAGCGTAGAGGTACTAAGCACTGGCGTACTTCTGAAGTGACAAGGGATCAGCTAGCTGCAAAATTGTTTGCCTTTGCCGTACGCAAATAGAAGAAAGCGTATGTGTGGCTTTGAAGTGGAGACGTCGGTAGTTCTCCAAGGAGAAGAAGATCCAAAAGCGCAGATCGTCAAGGAGAAGACCATTCTAGAGTCACACCGTCAATATTGTCTCACTTAGGTGCGTAGATCGCTCAGTCTGGTCTGTCACACCATCAATACTGCCTCACTCTAGGCGCGTACATAGCTCAGCAACAAAAAAGGCAAAGGGCGAAAGGCAGTCGACTCGGGTCGAAAGTGAAAAGTAACTAACCTAGACTCCGGGCGGGGTGCGAAAAGTTTTCAAATGTAGGATATGCATGGGAGACAGTCGAAAATTGGGACCACCTCCCGCCTTTCGGACTATATGAGATTGGCGAAGAGCAAGGTGGAAATACGTGTTGCCATATTGAGATATTTAATGCTGACAGTTGAAAATTTGGACACCCACCGGCTCTATTACTCCAAGCGGGGATAAAATTCCGCCACAGTCTATTGAAAATTTTAGCCCCGCCTTTTTAATTAATCCCTGTTACCGCCTTTTTCATTAGCTCATGACGCCACATACCTAGTATACTTTTCGATGGTTGGCTTTAAAATTCACTTTGGCCCAGGGAGGAAATGTAGATTCTCAGAGGGCGAATGTTGTGCGTTTGTCAATTGCACTATCGCACTCATTGTGTCAAAATACATTATTTTCAGCTTTGACTCTTGGAACTCCGGTTTGCACACCCTTGACCAAGCCAAGTCATCTCGGGTAGGGCGCTAGGACTCTTAGCGGGAGACAGTTGAAAATTTAGATACCTGCTGACATTACTTTTCACTGCGGCGACAAGATCTCGGTAGCGCGAAATGAAAATTTTATGCCCATCGTTTCTACTCGTCCTCCACCAGCCCTTCGACCTAGTCCGCCAGCGCTGCTCTAAGCGGCAACAAGATTTTTTCGAAGCGCGTGGAAAATTTTATTCTCAACTTTTATTCCACCAAAGGGCATTCAACCTGGCCAGGTTTTGGGGAAGCCCTTCAGGCTGTCCATATCAGAAAAACAGACCGATAATTTTATAGGCCTGGTTTTGCAACCCAACCAGTTTGGGGGAGGCCCATCAGGCAAACAGTCTGCAGTGCAAAACCGGTATGGTTTTGTGAAAGGCCTTTCGTGCAGGGTGTGCCGACTCTTGTTGGCACCGGCCGGAGACAATTGAAAATTTACATTCCCGCCGACCGCGACAAGATCGCGCTAAAGTGAACCGAAAATTTTATTCCCATCTTTTCTACCCGATGTCCAACTTTTTGGCCAGCACCTGGACCGCGATAGTCCAGGTGGCGACAAGATCTCTCCAAAGCGCATTAAACCACCAGTACTCGGCCCATACATCGCCCGCGGGGTGTTCTCGTTAACGCCCCACAACTTGCGCTAGCTCGAGGTACCAGGCCTGAAAGGCTGGCGCCACAACAAAACTTTTTTGTTGCGCTGGCGGGTCTGCGCGAAACGGCGCGCAGGGCATATTCAAGCCCAACATCGATAGCTGGGCCAAGTACTGGTGGTTTAAAATTTTTATTCTCACGTTTTGTTCCACCAAAGGGTATTGAATCCAGCGAGGTTTTGGGCAAGCCCTTCAGGCTGTCTATATCAGAAAAGGAGACCGATATTTTTTTCGGCCCGGTTTTGCAAAAGGTCGTGCAACCCGTCTGACCTAGCAAGATTTGGGGGAGGCCCGTCCCACAGTGCAAAACCGGACCGATATTTTTTTTGGTCTGGTTTTATGAAAGGTTTTTCGTCTCGTCCAGCCTGGCCAAGTTTTGGTCAGGCCAGATTTGGGGTCAGGCCCGTTAGGCAGACAGTCCAATCACAAAACCGGACCGATAATTTTATCTGTCTGGTTTATGAAAGGCCTTTCGTCTCGTCCAACCTGGCCAGGTTTCGGTCAGGCCGGGTTGGGGTCAAGCCCATTAGGGAGACAGACCGATAAGTGTTTGGAGACCACATCTCTAAGGCTGTAGACTTCTCAATTCTACTGCACTATTGTGGACACAACTTTGAGGCCGAGGGTTTCAGGCTTTGTTGACGTGGCGTGAACAGTGAAGCTCTCTCTTAATGGGCAACGAGTGGAGATGGCAACTCCAGGTAGAAGCAGCCAGAAATTCCAGCAAACGTGGGATCTTCTTCAAGAAGAATCACATGTCAACATAGGGCAAACACTGCCGAGCATGTCATCTGAGAGGAGACTCCTCCAGCAGCCTGTTGACGGAGATGACGTGGAAGAAGAAGAACAGGAGGATGAAGAAGAAGATGAGGGGGAGGAGGACGAGCAGGAGAACGCAGGTGTTCGTCAGAAAGGGGAACATGAGAAGGGAGTTCCATACGATGAAAGAATTCCACTTACGATAGATGATTTGTTCACGATGTCGTGTGACTCCGAGTTCCTTGATCAGGACTGGACTGTGCAAAGGCTGGCAGACGGACTTTTCTTGCAGAGGTTGCTTCCCAGTGCTCGCGTGTACGATAACGTCAGCCGATGCATTATGTTTGCCTACACCGCGAGAGAGAAAGACAAGACGTGTATAGTTGTGATCAACTACTGGACGCAGTAGAGGAATGTCACCACTAGATATGGCCTATTGAAGAAGAACTTTCGAGGAGATGTTCATCACGACCCGTGGCAGATCATCTGCATCAAATTAAAGACTGTTCCTAAGCCGGTGAGAATCCATCTTGATTCGTAATCTTGATTGGTGATCTTGATTGGTGACCTTGATTGGTGATCTTGATTGGTGATCTTGATTGGCGATCTTGATTGGCAATCTTGTTTGGCAATCTTGATTGGTGATCTAGATAGAACAAAGAATGAAAGGCTATCAAGTTTTCTTGTCTTGATTCTTGCAGCATGATCTTGACTGATTCGTCGAGATCGTGCAATCTCGATTCGTGATCTCCATCAGTGGTCTGGATCGTGATCTAAGGTCTTATGTAGATATAAACCGTAGGTAGAGAAGGAGAAGAGGACAACAAACGAGTGGCTGTGACAAACGGTTTCGGGGGGCGGCGGGCGGACGGGAGGCTGTCTCTTATACACATCTAGATGTGTATAAGAGACAGGGAATAGGATGAGCAAAATCGAATGAATCGTCCACTAGAACACGACTTAATACATGCGCGTTCCTACTTACTTATTTGCGCAGCCCCTGTACTTC
>BFEA01000080.1:1913534-1925103 GCA_003427395.1 Chara braunii
GGGCGGGCGAGCGGGCGGTTAGGCAGGCCAAACTCGCAAAACCAGATCACAAAAAACCAGTTTTGCCAAACACGCAAAATTATTAGTTTTCTTCCTATCTTCTTTTGATTTTGTATTTTCTTATCATGTTCTTGCAGGTCTTTTGTCAAACTTTGCAGGATTATATGGCGCTTTATTGCACCACTGGGAGGCAACCGCAACAACCCCTTTTCTCACAGATGCAAGGTCGTTCGCCACAACAACCTTCTTATCATCAGAACCCTTATCATGTACCTGCCTTTCCCTCGTTTTCCGCCGGGCCGTTTCATATGGCTTCTAACAATCAACAAGTTGTTCGCTTCCCTGAACAGCGCTATCAGTCACACAACCAGTGTCAGTTCCCGCCGACGGTTGGCCAGGCTCATGATCCTCCCTTGCACGCACATGGTGAACCGAACTGGTCTTTGGCTTCAGGTCCATCTCTTGGGCCTGTTTCGTTGCCGCAGTCCGGGCTTATAAACCCCAGCACTGCTCTTGCGAAGAGGGCTCCTACTGTGGGGATGACACAGGGCCGTGGTCGAGGATGCAGCCGAATCCCAGGCGGTTCACCACTTGCAGGTTGTGCTCCAGAGAGCAGTGCTAGAGGCACTAAACGAAAAGGCAAGGAGCCTTTACACAAGCCAAGGGAGAAAGTAGTTCAGGTGTCCGGAGCAGCATCTGACCTAGAGCCTGATGAGGAATTTGAGTTAGAAATCATGCAGTCTGCAATCGTAGCTTTACAAGACAGAAAAGTCTCTAAGACTCCTCTCTACTTACCATTAAGCTGCATAGTGAGGCCGGTTGTTGACACTGATGACGGTCGGCGATCCATGGAGATCAGAGAGCTTGGAGACTATCACGTGAGATGTATTATGGCGTCCATGGAGAGAGCACCTTGTGGAGATCCACTTCCTTGGGTAGGTTTGATTAACCCTGCTGAATGCTCCGAGGTCCAAGATGTGGACATGCAGAGACTGCAAGAAGGCAAGTATACACTGTGGATAATAGGAGGCGGACATTGCAAAGAAGCTCGTAGTAGTCTGTCCGTTATGTATCCTAAAAATGAATATTACAAATATTTTAACTGCAATGTATATGTTGGACTGTCTGTAGAGGAGGCAAGACTGATAGGTCACGAGCACAATATAATGGCTGGTTGTCATAAAAAATTATCTTTTAAATGAGATGTTGGAGGCAGGTGTTTGAGAAGAATGGTTGTGTCAAGTCTAATGAGGTAAAGTGTGCATGTCTTGAGGAGCTTCGTCTCAGGGCTAGTAAGTGGTCCGAAATTTTTCCTTTTGACTCACAACTCCAAATCTGCATGCTGGGTCCGGAGTTGTGGGGTTTGGTGTCCCAGATTTTCCAGTTGTGGGAAAAAGGGAAAATAAAAGACGTGAAGATGAAGAAAGGGGTAGGAGAAAAAAAACTAAAAAGCCTGGAAATTGCTGAAAGCTCAGCCCCGGATGAGGAGAACCAGGAAAACGGCAAAAAGAAAAGCAAGGGTAGGCCAAAAAGAAAGCAGAAGAACAATTTGTGCGAACAACGGTTATCTCTCATGGCCCTGAATCCGCAGATGTATATGACACCTAAGAACGAGATTGTGAGCGAGTCCGCTGACATGCCTTTGAAACCAAGGTTGTAATTCCTGTCTTGACAGAAGTTGTGAGTGGAGAGCTGTCTTTAGATGAGATGGATAAGAAATTGGCACAAATTAAGACGAGGTAGAGGACGGCTGCTGCTGTTGTGAAAGGAGTGGGTCTTAAAAGCTGGGAGGTAGCTAAGGAGAAATATCATGTGCACACGAGGGAAGAAATAATCTCACCATTTTACACCTACTTTGAGAAGACGTCAGAAGATGATGTGCAAGCTATGCTTGCCTACTGCGCAAAGGCCAAGAAGTAGCAACGACTTGAAGAACTTAGTCAGCAGGCAGCAGGAGAGGAGAGGGTTTCCCAGGAGCAGGTCAGTGCTCAGTTGCTCAGTGAATGGGTCTCTTATGAGCGAGAGGGGTACAAAGGTACTGTTAAGGTCTTGCAATGTGACATGCTGAACTTACCTCGAAAGTTAGAAGACAGACTCCCCTTTACTTTGTGTATCACGGATCTGCCTTGTGGGTGGAATGTAGAGGGGTCAGTGGGGGATGAGGAGCCGTTCAACAGGCATCAGATTTTGACATGTGTAAAGAACTTCAAAGAAGTCATAATTTCACCGACTTGGGTCATTGCAGCTTTCTGTTCTGCAGATATGCGTCTTGTCAATGATGTGAAACAGGTGCTTGAGGCAGAGTGCAACTGTGGTGTAAGAACTGTTGTTTTGGGCCGCTCCTAATCTCCTCCCGCCACGTGGTCTGAGGTTGATCAGTTGTGTGCAGTTCTGCGTACTTGGGTTCAACAGCGAGAGCCAAACAAAAGATCCTTTGCAGTTCCAGTTCAGTGACACAGAGGCAAGACTCAACTGCTGCACTATTCCTGTCGTGACCCAAAAGTTTGTTTCCCCTATAGATGGAATGATTATCTGTCCATATTAGAAGCCTATAGCTTTGTATGAGTGGCTGGTGAAAAAGTTCTTCGATCCCAATGACTCGTATGTCATTGATGCATTCTCAGGTTCTGGCACAGGGGCTATTGTCAGTCTCCTCTGCAAGCGACACGTTCTCGTTGTACAGAATGACAATAGATGTGCGAAGGGCATCCGCACAAGGCTCACAGCTGGGGGTTTCAAGAATGCTGTAGCAACTGAGAGTTTCTCAAAGACTGTTTCAGAGTCGTGGAGAAGAACCTAGTCACAGTTGTTTTTTTATTTGTCCACCTACCTGCCCGCATGCCTGCTAGCCTGCCTACCTGCTTGTCACCTGCCTGTCGGTCTGTTTGCTGCCTGTGGGGCTGCCTTGCTGTCTGTCTGCTTTGCTGCCTTGCCCTTGTCCAGGTTTGGCTCATACACGAGTTGTTGCGGCAGCAGGATTTGAGAGTTGTCGCGCCGCTGCTTTTTTACTTTTCAAATTTTAGATTGGTTTTCATCTTGCCGCCGAAGGATGGATCAGCAAAGTTTTGGAAATATCCGCAGCATTTGTTGTTATTAAAAACATTTTGACTTTTCAAATTTGTAATATTTTTGTGACGAGAAAAGTAGTATTCTGGGACGGTTTCTCCATTTGCAGCAGAAGGACGGATGACCGCTGATAAACTACAAAATTTCAGAAAATGCTCTGCTGCATTTGTTGGAGTATAAGCTGCTCGCTAGCGACAAAGGACTGCGGACCCTCTGCTATTGCAAATGCTATTTCCCTGTGGCACATCTGCTCGTACATTGGTTCTTAGGCAACAGCAGGTGTTGTTGATGATGAGGAAGGATGATTGGCTGCTGTTGTGGTACGCAGACCAGTCGCTGCGCAACACCAGGATTTGAGAATTGTCCTGCTGCTGGTGCTGTCGTTGCAGTTGTTCCCTCTGAGATAGGAGACCGCCATCCCTCACAACTACCGCTTGTTATCCCTCACAACTACCTCTTGTTGGTAGTGATGATCCTCAGCTTTGTTGTTTGTGATATCAACTGCATGTGTGTGCCTGGAGGGTAGGGCGTATGGCTGTTGTTTGTTATATCAGCTCTGGCTGGGTGGGTGGGGTGTGTGGGTAGGTGCGTACGTGTATATGGGTGGGTGGGTCGGTGCGTGCGTGTGCGTGCGGTTGGGTCGGTGGGTGGGTGCGTATGTGTATGGGTAGGGTGCTTCTGTGTGCGTGCCTGGGTGGGTGGGTGGGTGTCCGTGGTGGGTGGGTGGGTGGTTGCAGCCGGATGGGTGTGGCCGGGTGGGTCAGTTGGGGCCCCTAACCATCTTCTGCCATTAATTGGCTTTGGCAGTTGCTAATTTTATTTCATAATATGAACACGAAACATGCTCTCAGTTGACTTTTGGCATTTGTTAATGATTGCTCACTACTTCTGCATGCTTTGATGGTTGGCGGTTGTTGTAGTATTGCCTGGTTTGGCTCATAGACCAGTCGTTGCACAGCGCCAATGGCTGCTGTTGTGTATGGGTGTGTGCGTGTGTGTGCGGGTGGATCAGTGTGCGTAGGCTTGTGGGTAGGTGGGTGGGTGGGTGGGTGTGCGTGGATGGGTAGGTAGGTGCATGGTGTGTGGGCCATGGGTGTATGGGTGGCTGGGTGCATGTGCATGTGCGTATGGGTGGGTTGGTGGGTGCGTGCATGTGCAGGTGGGTGGGTGCGTCTGTGTGCGTGTCTGGGTGGTTGGGTGTGCAAACGTGGCGAGTGGGTGTGCGTGCTGGGCGGGTGGGTGGTTGCAGCCAGATGGGTGCGGCCGGGTGGGTCAGCCGGTGAGTAGGTGCAACCCCTACTCATGGGCGAGTGGGTGTGCGTGCTGGGCGGGTGGGTGGTTGCAGCCAGATGGGTGCTGGACGAGTGGGTGGTTGCAGCCAGATGGGTGAGGCCGGGGCCCTAAATATCTTTTTGCCATTAATTGGCTTTGGCATTTGCTAATAGTTGCTGAGTATTTCTGCATGCTCTAAAATTTCTCTTTTATTTGTAATATGAACTTGAAAATTTATTTGTATGCCCTTAATTGACTTTGGCATTTGCTAATAATTGCTGAGTACTTCTGCATGCTATGAAATTTTGGAATTTAACTTTAGTTTGGCAATATCTATGATATCGGTTGTGGGACTTGCAATTTATCTTCCGGGAGTTAGTCATTGTCCATCTTCAGTCCCGTTGATTGTATTTGAAACCGCATTGCTGGACATCTCTGGCCTCAGTCCCCCAGCTAGTAATCGCTCCATATGTGGTAGCATCTGTGGAACATGTGTCCTCCCAGTCTCCCATCTGCCAATGATTCCATTTGTGATCCCAGCTGGAGATATTCGAAGTTGTGGTTGCTCTGTGAGACGAACATAGTACATGAATTGCAAGGAGCCTGATCTCATAATCTTGATGGAGTGTCACAAAAATCATGCAAGTATCATAGATATGCATAATAGCATAGTCTCTCAAATGATGCAACTCAAAATGAGATGGAAACCAAGAAACGCAGGTCATATAACTCGACCTAATAGAAGAAAGAGTATCACGAACTCAAAATGATGAGCACTTAACAATATCTCAAGTCTCCTTCACTTAATAAGAGTTTCTATGCTGCCGCACACTTGCACTAGCCTTCAGTCAACCAGAACAGCGTTCAGGAGGTAAGTCACTATAGCTTTCTCTCTCTCACTTCCTCACAGTGTCTTTTCTCTCTCTTATCTTTGAGTCCTGGTCTACTCACACTCTCATCACATGCACACTCCCTATTCTCCAGCGCCACCTCTCTCATCTAGCGCAGCTCACAAGCCCAGCGCAACTCACTCTCATCTGGTGCACAAGAGCCACAACGCTTCCACACTATCATGCGAATGAGTATCTGCCTGGATGGGAGGCTGGCCAATCCTTTTGTAGTGTTGGACTGGGCTTGTGTGGTCTGAGCCAGCACCCAAGTGCCTTTGATAGCTTGCCCAGTACCTGTTGTTCCAATATGTGTGTCCCAGTACCTGTTGTTCCCATATGTATGTCCCAGTACCCTTTTCGCATGGTCTGCTGCTGCTTTGCCCGTTGGGCCTGCCTTTTGGACTTCTGATCTGGACCAGATTTGATCCTTGGGACTAACTTAGAGTGGGACTACAACCTTTGACACTCTGACGAACAGACATGTCCCTTTCTCAGCCTCAGAACTTACTGTTCACGTAGACAGTGACTCTCACTTTATAAAATGACTTCTCATTTCAGTCGGGATGTGAATGACAGTGAATGTGACCTTTGCGAAAAAACTTTGTCATTCAGTTGGATGCGACTTATACCTCATGGAACTTGTCTTGCAGTTGGATGCGACTCATACCTCAGGGAACTTGTCTTTTGAGATATTGCCTCGTGACTTAAGTTCTGGCCGAGCTGGCCCTACACGCTGGGTCTGCGTGGGATCTAAATTGTAACGGCTCTTTTAAATTTGTCAGGGATCAGGTCCGAATATATGCACTTGTTCATGTTGTAGGTCGTGGAAAGTACATGTTACATGTCAAGGATCAGGTCGAGATATATGTACTTGTTCGTGATTGATGTCCTCTTGTGTATGTATACTGATTATTTCTGTATGGAGAAAGTTGCACCAAATATGACAATGATAACCGTACATTCTACTCGGGGAAGGATGGTAGCAATGGCTAGAAACTGTGTTACGATCTACAAGGCATGTGGGAAATTACATATATGCTACACGTGCCCTGCACATCCTCTCTGCCCCCATGAGAAAAAAAAGAGCATCTAAACTGAATCATGGGCTACTGTTGCTTCATGCCTCACAGCAACACCGGGATAGGGGAGAAAAGAAGCATGAAAGCCTGCAATCTGTTTATCTATCTGCCTGTCTGTCTGTCCATCTCTCCACGCATGGTTAGGTCCGCAAAACATGAGTGAGGCTCCTCTGCCCAGCGGTAGTGTCCCCAAAAAACGAGCGAGACTCCTTTTCCCGTTCATATCCATCTGCACATATAATGAGACCAGAGAAAAAGGCAAGCACTGAACTAGAAACAAAAGAAAAACTTCCGAAAAACATTTTTTTGGGAGCCTCTGATGCATGGCCTGTTAGAATTTTAAAATAATTATTATTTTAAGAAAAAAATTGTGCACAATATTTCAAGCATGTTGGCCGGTAGGAAAACTATTTTTTCAAAAGAAATCGTTGCATATTTGCAAACTGGACAATTTTCCAAGTTCAGTTTTCATGAATACCTTGTTTAGTTTGTGTGTGTATGTGTGTGTGTGTGCGCGCGCATGTGTGTCTGTGCGAGCAGTTTAGATGTCGCGACATAGTCATTGGCAGAGTTTGTGCAGAATGGAATAACATCCTTCGCACTGAAGGAGGTGATGATGGTCCTCCACCTACGATAGACAATGGCCCCAGTCTCAGGGACAAAACCGTCACGGCATATGGTGGCGTACAGTAGTGCATCATTCGCGCCGACTGCAAGGAAGTTGGCGATCGGTCGTGCATCGTGAGACTTCCTGCCGTCCAACAACATCGTCGCACCACTATGAACGAACGTGTCTCAGACCTCTCTTAGCAAGTCGGCCACCTTAGTCCTCTGCGACGGAACCCCGGGACCACTGATTTCCTTAAAGGAGGGAAATCGCATCCGCACACCTATGTCAAACCGTTTGAGCGAGCTTAAGCGCGCGCTTAAAGACCCCCCTGTTGCGCTTAAACGTGAGGTGGGTGGGGTGGGGTGGGTAGTGTGCGGTTTGGAGTGGAGACCGCTTGAGTGGGGTGGGGTGGGGTGGGGTGGCTGCTACCCCCAGCAAGCCTCGTGCCCACCTTAAGTGGGGTGGAGTGGGGGTTAGGTGGGGCTGAACTTAAGGCGAGCACGAGGCTTGATGGGAGGAGTAGCCCAGGGGGAAAATAAAAACCGAACTCTCTACCAAAAAAAGAAAAAAAAAATGCAGTTTTTGATTTCCATGTTTCTATTTTCGGAATTAAAAAATTGAACGAAACAATGCACACATATTATAAAATGCCGACATACGGCTGCACACAATCTACGGCCAATAACAGTCGCAACATCTGAAAACAGAGTTATGTCATGAAAAACGCCATGAAAAATAACAAACGCGACCGTCGCAATAAGCGTATCATAAGAAACATGAAAGGTCAAAACATATGTGCACAAAGAAAGGTTTCACAATGAACCATAAACACGAAAAAAAAAAAAAAAAAAAAAGCACTGCCTGATGACGAAAAAATGATGCTAATGCGACACAAAGTAATGGAACATACCAAAACTACATAATGCGGTCGTATCTCTGACCACTAATAAACAAAAAGAAACTATGTTACCAGTTGTCCGATGGTAGGACGTCCTGGGCGGACAGTCAAGGGGGGCCCGGACGTCCGGGCCTAGACAACTCCATTTTTAGCAATTAAAAGCACGAAAAAGAGGGAAAAAATTGCGGGTGTCTTTTAGTTTATTTTTTATTTGAAATTCAACAACAGACTTCAATATCATCCCAAGGCAAAAGTTGTTCAGTTTCGTTTTCTGCATAACATAGTTATTTTTCAGATTTTTTTTAGGACTTTTTTTTTTTTTTTTTCCGGGCTTGGATAGACTGTCCGGGGAGGATGTCCAACTGGTTGTCCAAGCGCACAATCCCGAACGGTCAGGGGGGTCCCGGACGTCCGATTAGGTAACCTAGAAAAAAAGTCAATAGCGTCCACCACGTCTCGGTGGGTCGTGGTCCGTTCATCGCCACGTGCGAGTGTGCACCTGCGTGCCGCGTGTATTGGCAGGTCTTCTCTATTTGCCTCCTCTGCAATCGCGTATGTATGATCATCGTCCACCACCATGATGCCATCCCGTCTAATCTCCCTCCATGACACCAATATGGGGTGTCCGTGCCTGCAGTCGGCGAGCTTACCTGGCGCCATAGCTGGGCTCCACGCGGTACCTACACATGACGACGACCACAGTCAGTACGGTGGCAGCGGCCTGCTGGTGAGATAGCGAGGAGGACTTCATCTCTTCTCTCCCTCCTCCATCTCTCTCTCTCTCTCTCTCTCTCTCTATCTATCTATCTATCTATCTCTCTCTCTATCTCTCTCTCTCTCTCTCTCTCTCTCTGAGCTTTGGCAAGGTTTGCCAAACTATCCGGGAGTCACTGGAAAGCTACTCTTTCCAGTCTGTACCCCGGACTGTGGAAACATTTTGAAGGATACTAGGGAAAACATAAAATTTCGAGTCCATGTACACTAATTAGAATGGATGGGAATAGGGATATAGGAAAGGACAGCAGCGGTGGGTGGAACAGAATTGGGACTAAAAGGTATACCGGGTAAGGGCAAGGACGCAACCGGGTGATAGTGCGTGGGCCCGAATCATGTGGGTGTGGTAGGGCAGAATAGGAAGGCCTGGCGTCATCTCCAACCTCTCGCCTCCTATCGTCTCACCCTCTCAGCGTCATGCTTGTCGATGTATCGGCCTCTGTGTCCTGGGAGGCCCCACCACATCCGCCCCAAGGATCTGTGACACCTCCCTCAATCCATGAGTCGACACTCGTGAACCAGGCGCTGCACATCCACCTCCGCCCGTACCCTCAACGAGAGCATCTAACCTGCCACAACGCTCGAACCCAGCAAGCAACATGCACCTTCCTCGTCAACGATGTGGACGAGCGTCACCTCCCCAGGCCGGGTTGCTTCTTCCTGCTAGCCACTGTCTACTTCCTCATCTGGCTCCACGGCACGTGGGTGCGCCCGAGTAGAGATGCACCCACGACGCTCGTTGCCGCCTCTCCACGCTCTCGTGGCCTGCCCCCCACTGAGGCAGGCGCAAACAACCGTGTCCCACGATCTCGTGCCACACTGGGAGGAGACTGCGTCGCACCAACTCTCATGGAACCGAGCGCCACCGAAGCATCTGAGGGAAGTGTGGGGCTGCCAGGGCCCCATGAAACGGACTGCATGCGTGGAAGAACTCCTTTGGCTTCTTCGAGCCGATCCGTGATGTGCCTCCGCCGCGATGAATGCGCTGACGATATCGGGCCCGTGAGTCTCCCTCTCCCTCTCTATAACCGCATGCGACATGTCGCCACCTGCCTCCTCAACGAACCTGCGAGACTCCAATGTATGCGTGTGCACAATGACACTTGTGCCCTCCAGCATGGCATCCTCTGCGACCATGCCATGCACGTCCTTCTGAATGCTATGCACTCCTACTCCTACAGTCGTCGGCATCACCCTCCCCACTGTCTCCAGCTCACGTCTAGCCTCCATGTCACGAGCCATTGCATGTGTGTGCGGGTAGACGTCGGCTAGGGCCTTTGCCCTCACAGCCTCTTCCTCGTCCTCCCGCGCCTCTCGAGCCATGCACTCGTCCTTTGTTTCGGGTGCAGTCTCTCCCATGTTAATCGGTCGTGGCTGAGGCTGGACCACCTCGGTGTCGGCCTCCTGCACAAGAATGGCCTCACCCTCCATCATGGCAGGCAGAGTGGCCTCGAGTTCCTTCATGAAATCGCGCATGGACGCTGATTCCATAGCATGGTCCCCGAGTCCAGCCTGGTCATGATGTGCCCCCTCATGGGCCTCATCATCTACCTCCCTTAGACATAGACTACCACCGGGAGGTTCCCCGAGCGTCCCCAAGTCCCCTAGCGACCATGCGCTTCCCAACCCAGAGCCAACACCACCACCCAAATCTCCTTTCTGCCCTCCCTCCGTCCCCGCACCCGTTGACGACGCCGGCGACTCAGAATCCAATATGAGTTGTCTCTATGTGTTCTTTGGACCTTTCCGAAGTCGATGAAGCACCCGGCCCCTTCCGCGTCCCCCTGAATGATCGGCGTCATTTGATGAACCCCGCGCAGTGGAAGATACGCCCCCCGTCGTCGGACCATGTCTGTCATGGGCTCCTCGCATGCCTGGTATGCCCCGTTGTGTGGGCAGAGATGAGCTAGGCCCGACATGTCTGGGGGGATATAAGGTCTGACCGAGCGGCACGCCACGAGGGCTCCCCGATCTGGCCCAACATCCCTCAACTCGAGCGCCGCCCCTCGTTGTGTCCTCGAATATATCTCTGTCGCCACTGCGTTGATGAACCTTCTCAGGGTCACTCCATGCATCGTCGTCCTCTGCACATGGAGAACCTGCACCGCCGCAGGGGTGAAATCCCTCATCATGTACCTCGCGCTCCTCTCCACTAGAATCATCTCTCGGGTACGGCCTCAAAGTGGCGGCCTGGACCTCGAAAACATCCTCGATCGGCGGCGGTGGTCATGAACCACAAGCATCTCACCGCCACAACTGCGCCTGCGCATCATGATCCTCCTCTGATATCCTCTGGACCTCTGGTCCACCCCATCGCAGATAGCGTTTGCCTCCAGGCCACCCTCATCGTCCAACATGGACTCGTCATGAGTCCACGGAAGAACTTGAACCAGACCGGCCCCCACGCTATGAAGAGTCAGAAGTCGCATGTTGGCTGTGATCTCAACCAACTTCGTGACCTTCGGGAACAACAACCTCTTACGCTTCTTCGTTTGAGTACTCTCGTGGATGGCCCAGTTCCTCTCCATAGGAGAGGAGCACGTCCACATGTACATGAGACGAAGAGCGATACGTTGAAGCTCAGAAGCACAACCGCCATACTGTGACCACCACAGACCGCACTTGACAGGGTCTTGCTCCCCAAGACACATCTTTGTAGCAGCGCGCGCCCGCTCCCCTCCCCATGAGCAAGTTGAAGTCCGCATGTGACAGTCTCGCAACTGCAACACAGCGTCTCGGTACTCCTTGCGTCGCTCGTTAAGCCCTACGAAACACCCGCGGACGCGTCCGTGGGGTCGAGCTCGGAGGGCGGCCGTATTCATGTTTGCAGCCATGGTTGGCCTCGGCCGCACTGCGAACATGAATTTACCTGATTTTTCCTGAATAAACTAATGGTTAATATATATATATATATATATGGGGTTGTAGGGACTTTTAAGCCCTACACCCCCTTTTTTTTTTTGAAACAGATAATTTTATA
>BFEA01000080.1:1939994-1951523 GCA_003427395.1 Chara braunii
TAAACAGTTTGTCACAACCCCTCGTTTGTTGTCCTCTTCTCCCTCTCTGCCTACGGTTTACCGGGCAGTTCTATTTGACGATATATATATATATATATATATATATATATATATATACACAGGGTCACCAGCCCATATGTACGGAGGTCCACGGGCCGACCTCCGTACGTACGGGCGTTCGGGGTGCCGTACGGGGTCCGAACCCGGCGGCGTTCGGCTCCCGCCAAAAATTATTTCGGGGCCCACAAATATTTCATTTTTCTGAATTTTTTTTTGTCAGTTCTCTATGAGGCGAGGTACCTGCCTATCCATTTTCAAGTCATTTGGCTTAGCCAAATAGGAACTAAAAATCGCCAAAGACGGCGGTGTCAAAACGTGTTGGCCCACGTTTTTTTTTCACTTTTTACTTTTTTTTTTCACTTTAGTTCGGGGTCTTAACAATTTTATTCTTTTTTGAAGGCTAACTCGTTTTGGCGACAAACTCCACACCTATGGCTTCCTCGTCATCAGTGGAGATCAGGGAAGCGTAACTGGCTAACTTCAACTGCTCCTCGGACCCCACGAAGTACAGCGACTGCAGCCTTTCGATAAACGTCTTCACGTTCATGCGGGAGGCGAAGTGGTAGTTGTCGAGCAGTGCTAACATGTGGTCCTTCCGGCGGATGTACTCGGCGTCAGTGTCCCTCCTCGGACGCGTTTGAAGGAACAAGAAATCGTATATCTTGTTCCTCTTCCTCTCGCTCAACTTGAACCACATATCCGTCTTCTTGCTCCACACCTTATCCCTTGTTGGCCTCACGACCATGAACTCACAATTGTGCCCACTCGAATTTACCTCACTTTTCACCACCTGCATCGTGAATTGCAAGAGGTCGGAGTTCCCTTCCATTGCGACAACGTGTCGACCGGCCTTCAGAAGCTCCCAGATGCTTTGCTCGTGCGGTTTCCCAAGGAACACGACACCCCCTCCCTTCTTGCCAAGAAAATCAAGAAGACCGACGAATTAGGTCGGATTGCGTTCCATATCCCCGTAGACGCTGCCCTGTCATTCAGGTGCCACCAGCGACCAGTCGCAAGGCATGAAAGGAATCTCGGACGCATCCGTCTGGGTGACCCTCTGAGGCAATCGCATCGCAGCAGCGCCACCCGTGGGCAGGTTTCCCTCGTAGACCACGGACGTGTTGACGCGCAGATCGTCACCCTTGAAAAGGATGTACATGCGGTCTTCCTCGGTGTACAAATTGTTCTCAACGGGGAAGCTTTTTTTTTGCTGCACTCTCCGCACCCACTTCCCTTCCAACAGCTTGACGAAAGAAAGATGGTGCATGCTGGCGAGAAACGACAGGTTGTGCTGCCGCGGCACGAAAACAACGAGAGTCCAATGCGAGGGGCACCACGTCTGAAGATAGGAATTCAAAGTCTCCCACGCTTGGGGCTTCCACAGTTTGAGGTCAACCGGCTCGCACAGATCAAGGACGAACGTGTGGCTCTTTGTGGCAGCCACTGCCTCCTTCAGCTCTGCGCCCCTGATGTCCGCCTCCAAAGGGTCGTTGGCGAACGGCGCGATGGATGTCACGTCCCCCGTGTCTTTCCATTTAATGTGAACGACGCCTTCGGCAAATGCGACTTCCCGGCTCTTCAGTCTGCTTCCATTCAACACGGAGAGAACCTTGTTTCTCCAGTCGACGGACAACTTCTTGTGGCCCGCCAACTTCTCCGTCACCTCAATCGAGTTGTCCTGGTCGCAACCCATGTACGGCGGGCAGTCCTTGAACAGTGCCGAGTCGGAAACGTGTTTCCTGCTGTTATCCCACAACTCGTCATCCAATCCCTGACCTTCAAACTTCTTGAACACGGCAGACCTCGATTTCAAGAAAGGGTACCTTTGGATCCAGTTCGTGTCCGGCCTCTTCTCGTGCTTGAATTGGTAGTAATTCCACAACCGGACCAGCACGCGGTCGCACTTCACCAGCTGAACCATGTCCTGCACGCTGAGCTTTCCCAACTTTGCCAACGACGGGGAGCCGGCCTGGACCCAAACGACCTCGCAAGCAAGCACCTTTTTCAGAACGTGACACTTCTCATTGTCCGTGAGTGATTCCATTGCTTTCCAACAATGCACGTCCGGGTCTGGCACTTGCACGAACCAATCGCCCTCCTCTTTCTCCTTTTTGCCCTTTTTATTCGGCGGGTCCACGGGGACGTTGTACACCACCTCCGTTCTGCCCAATTTGTCGTTGTGGATGTAGGCGACCCCAGGCTTTACGCTTTTGACCTTCTTCTTTTTGACGGTCCACTTCGCCCCATCGTGGCTCAGCAATCTGCCTGTCTCCCATTTTTCGAAAAATTCCACGGCCAGTTTCCAGACATTTTCCTCGGCCATCGCCAGAGGTAAGTAAGAACGCAGGGCAGCATTTTGCTTCTTAATGGCCTCCTCTTCCTTTTGACCCGCGAGAAGCCACAAGCTGTTTTGAGGCGCCTTATGGAGCGCCGTTGTACAAAACTTACGCCAAGCCCGGACCTGATCTTGTTTCCCGCTAGGGTTTCCCATCACAGCTCTCGGGCAGCTGTCATACTTCCACTGCCATCGAATGTCTTTCATAGAAAGTTTCAACTGTCTAGGAGGCGCCTTTTGGTCCTTCTTGTTGTCCTGTGAACTAACAAGAAAATACCATTCGAAGTCATCGTCGGAAAAGTACACCATCCGTGCCGGCCACCGCTTGAAATTGTACGTCTTGGCCACCTCGCTGCCGAGCAGCGACCTGGCTGCAGCCGCGTTGTGCTGCCCGCACACCGCGTAGTAGTAGTATTCTCCCGCCAGCTCATCCTTCCACTCCTCTGGCTTCAGACGTTGTGCCTTGGTCCCAGGAGTTGGTTTTTGAAGCCCCAGTGGTGCGAGCTTGAAGACCGGCAACTCGTACGTCTGTTCTTTATTTTCGAACGCAGACTGCATTGCTTCCCTTATCGTTTCCACGAGGACGGGATCTAGCGACCGCTGGTTGTAAAGATCCTCCCACTCCCTTATGTCAACGATCTGAGACGGGCTGATCTCAAACTCTCGCCTTGTCCTGACGCCATCTTTGTACTCTAGGAAGTACCCGGCGTCCACGTCGATGGCAGGCCATGGTGAAGAAGGTCCCGACTCAGGCTGTTTATGTTTCGAAGCTAAACGTTTGCTACCCGGGTGACCCTCTTCCACCCCCCTCCCCTTTCATTTCTCTCCCGCAGTCCTCAGGGTCTTGGTCTTCTGTTTCTTCGAAGAGCCCACCACCTCTTGTTGACATTCTCCCCTCCTTTTTTGGGGAGTGCCCTGCACTCCCTCCCCGCCCACGGCCTCGCCTTTCGCGCCATGGCCCTCGGCGGGCTCCAAGTCAGACCCACACAGGACTCCCTCTTCTCCGCGATCCACTGCGGTCAATTGCCGAACCCCAGGTATGGACAGCACAGACCTGTCTCTTTCCCTCGACGGCGAAAACGGCGGACGCAGTGTCGCCTCATCTTCGCTGTCGTCAAACTGACCTCTGGCATCCTCCCGCTGCACATGTGTAGCCTCCCCGGAACCCAGATCCCCACCCTCCCCCGCTGCCTCGCTCGACTCAAAACCGCCGCACGGCTGCAAAGGCATTGACAGTTCCAGGTCGGGACCGACTTCGCAAGGGACGTCGAGGGCGATGCCCTTGTCCTCCAACAGGTCGAAGAACTCTCGACCCAAAACAAACCCGCCCAGCCGCCAGAGGTTGTTGTAGAACGGGGTGTTCGCAGCACCCGCTCCGAACCCCTCGAACAGACACATGTCGAGAACTGCCCCCTTGGCACCGGCGACGACGTTCCCCTTCGAACCGTACATATTTTTCATGTAAAACCGTCAACGACTGCCTTTCGCATTCTCCCATCGCAAGACAGCCCCCAGAACCCTGCGGCGCTTGTTGGCTTCGACGAAGATCACAGGACCACACGGCTGTTGGTCTGGGTTTGTAGCATCAGCACAGCACCAGTCGACGAACCATTTCGACCTAGCGTGGTCGGACCACGTCCTCGAGGTCGTAGACGACCGTTTTGTAGAATCTTTCCCAGATCCCATCCCGGAGGTCGCTGCAGGCTCCCCTTCGCCCCTGGACGAAGACATATTGTCTGCGGACGACAACGGAAAACAAATAAAACACCAGCGAGCGTCAAATAGCACTTAAAGCACAACGGAGGCGAAAAACAGAGGAGGCACACCTTGCCCTTAACACGTCGGTCACATGACGCTATCCGAGGACCTCGAAGTTCGGATCCCGGCGAACTTCTAACGCGAAGACCAGCAATGACCTCTTACCTGCAACGAGATCATTCTTTACAAGGGCACACGCTTCATGCAGCCGTGCGACAACCACGTCGGTTTTTTCCGGAACACGGATGTCCACCGGATCGGGAATGGACGGGTGGTGACGCACAAAGCCCGCGTTCGACGGGGCAGTGTCCTCCGTTTAGCAATAGGAACCCGGACAGTTCAGGATGCGAAGTTCGCCGAGATCCGTACTAAACGTGCCTGTCCGAAGCCAAACCAACGCACCCACCGAAACGTGAAGTTCGCCGGGATCCGAACTTCAGGAAAATGCGACAGGCAGAGACGGCGTCAGGCAAACGCAGATTGGACTGAACCACGACCCGGAAAGGCTGCACTAACACAAAAGGCCACTTGAGAAGGACAAGTTCGCCGAAATCCGAACTTCTTCTGATATGCGCAGCTTGGCATAGGATGAAGCCAAGCTCGAACGAGCAGCCGCGACAACATTGTATGAGTCCCTGGAGGAGTAGTTGTGGATCAGGGTTTGAGTCGTGTCGCAATCCACGGGGGATCATCAAGCCCAGCGCCCGTTCAATACACAGGCGTCACAGAAAGTTCGCCGGGATCCGAACTTCAGGAGGCTGCAAGAGAGACAGACAGAAAGTTGGGGTCCTAGCAAGGTGTCCTAGCACGGTGCCAACGGGATTTCCAACAAGACGGCCGGCCAACCGGGATCTCCAATGGGTTTCAGGAAATGCGAAGCTCGCGCGACCTTGCAACGGGGATCTCGGTTCGGATGCGGCAACATTTGGGGATCCTCCGGGATGACGTCGTGAACCGAAGCCAAACAAAGCATTCAGTGACGATCCGTAGACGCGGGTCTGCGGTTCGTCGACAGATGCAATCTCCGAAAAAACGGACATGTATTTCATCCTAACAAACACCCCCGGTCGTGCCAAGGAGTTTCCTATGCAGTCCCGTATGTCAACCGCTTTCTCCCCAACCTCATGAAACAACAAATAGTTTCGAACCTGACCTGCTATCACAAAATCTGGCCACCCATCCACACGTTCAGGCCCACGCATCGGCATGAATTTGGACCCTTTGTCTGTTTGGGGTCTCGCTACGCCGAATTATGTGGTGGTGCATCCATCTCTACCCTTTGTTCTGCGCGTGCTATCGTTCACCGACAATAGAGCCTTCCTTTTGTTCGCCCAAACATAGCGTTCCTTGTGTGCACCCACTAGCGCTACCTTCCACTGACACAAGCCACACGAAAACAGGTTCCTTGTTACTCCTGCACCCGCCAAATTCGGATCCCGGTGAACTTTGTGCCCTCAACGCGTAAATCTGACCGTGCTTACAGTTTGCTCCGCTGTTTTGCAGGGTGTGGACACGAATTCGAATGACCCGTTCGACCCGCACAAGAGAGAATAATCCATTGCGCTGACGGGAATCGCGTCCGCTGCACCGACGGTTTCACGATGGCGCCGAAGAAGGCTCGGCGAACGGCCGCATGAACCGGGCTATGGAAATTGAACAAGCCGTCGACTTGCATTGCCAGCTACAACACCTGGAGTTGGCCCCGACGACCTCTTCGGACAGTTCGCCGTTCCAACAGTCAGCTGCGGATTTCCCCAGAAAACGAAATCTGGCTTTTCGTGAGAGCTTTGGAGGTTGCATCCAACTGCCTACAAAATTGGCAACAACGTCCGCGGCCGAARAACCGTCTACCTCCCGGATAGAGTTCCACATTCCTGGCGAGGTGCACCCCACAGCTTCGGCGCACAACAGTTGCGTGTCAATGGGTGTTTCTTACGCATCGTCTGATGACGAGAGTGAGCGGTTGGTGGCCACTGATTACTCGTCTGGACAACGGTCCTATTCCAGTGGACCTTTGCTTCACGCTACCTCCAGTACTACGAACTTGGTTGCCACCGACTATTCTTCGGAGGAGCTTTCCACAGCACGGGCGAGTCCAACGCATATGCCAAGTGATGATGCGATTCCAAGTCAGAGCGAGTCTGGGTCGGAATCGCCTGGCAAGGGTGATGCAGAGAGAAGGGCGATACTGCAGATTTTGCCCGCACCTCTGCCAGGCGAAAGACGAAGGTATAGCATGGCTAATAGGAACGCTAGGAGGAAAGAACAGTATAAAAGAGCGAGAAACATGCTGTCCGGAAAAAGACTGCTCATGGTGCGCGGCATGGCATGTTGCAAGGCTCGATGTTGTTACGACGTGTCGCCTGAGGAAGTGCGAAAGGTTAGACAAGGACTGTACAGTAAGAGTCCGGGAGAGCGAGCTGAGTGATGGATGAAAAGTATTAAGGATTTCACAGTAAATGAGAGTGGACAGAAACGTGTCYGCCCTGTGGAGTTGGAACGTTCAATGTGCATCAGGGCGTACTGCAATGTACTCGGTGTCTCGCGTAATACATTTTACAGCTACAAAAAACGTTTCGACAATGGCTACGTGCGTTCCGAGCATGGCCTGACGGGAAAATATAGGCCAACCAATAAAATGGCCGCCATGCTTGCCAGCATGAGAACGTTCATCGAGTGTCATGCGGATAGCATGCCGAATGAGGTGGCTAACCGAGGTGGGGTTTTCAGACCGAAGCTTCGACTCCCGACTGCTTTCACGAAGAGATCAATTTATGAGTCCATCAAATCCGACTTTCTGGCCGCTGGCCTCGATGTCGTGTCTGAGTCTAACTTTTATAAGTTGTGGCGGAAACACTTTTTCCACGTTTCCCTCGTGCAATCTAACACGTTCACGAAGTGCGCCGTCTGTCATGAACTGAAGGAACGTATAGAATATGCTGCTCTTCCTCGAGATCGAGAACGTGCTCGAGAGGATATGAAAGCACACCAAAGGAGGCAAGTTGAACACAGATTGGACTACAGTCGAGCGAAAACTGATTCCATGGTTCGTCCGAACGAGCGTTTATGTCTCATCATTGACGGCATGGATCAGAAGAAAACAACTATCCCCGATATTGGTCAAGCGAACTACTCGAAAACACTTAGGCACGAGATGATGATGAAGACTAATCTGACAGGTGTCATTGCACACGGCAGAGACCCTAGTATATATGTGTACACGTGGTTTCCGTATTTCAAACACGATTCCAACACGGTCGCTACTTGTGTTATGAGAACCCTTGTCGAAATTCAAGGGAGCGGGACGCCACTGCCACGGTTTTTGCGCATTCAAGCAGATAATTGTTGGCGGGAAAACAAGAACAAGTACATATGTGCCCTGGCTACACTGTTGGTTAAGTTCGAAGTTTTTGAAGAGGTAGAAATAGGTTTCATGCTGGTGGGACAAACCCATACAGGCGTTGACGCCACTTTCAGCGTTTTCTCGAAGAAATTGAAAGACGTAGACGCTTATACTATGGACGAGTTCTTCGAGCTCATAAAGCAATCCCAAAAAAAGTCTCCCAAATGTATTTTCCTCGATACGATGGAAGATTGGATTAGTATAGTGGACCCGTGCGTTGCGTCAGACATTACTGGTATTTCAAAACCGCACTTGCTTAAATTTTTGATGGTTGGAGATAGTCCGGGCATGTTGTACAAGGAGTTTTGCGATGATGAAGAATGGTTGCCTGAGGAAGGTCCGATTTTTTGGTTCAATCAAAACCCCGATGAAAGCTATGCTGGTCCTTCGTGGCCGTTTGACCCGCCTCATGTGCAATCCCTTCCTCGAAATGACCATTTGAATGGCAAAAATGGTGTTGTTCGATTCCGCGAGTTGCTGGAGAGTAGGCGGTCGACGTGGTGCACTTACAATGACCATGAGGTGAGTAGGAGAGAAATAGCTTTGTGTTATTGGGAGGAGGTTATCAAACATGGCGATGAGATCATCGCCAACGGGTTGTCCTCACAACCCCAGGGAAGTTTTTGGCCACGACCACGGCTGCTCGAAATCGATCAACAACCTTCTCCTCACAGTGTCAACATCAACGATGACAGGGAACCGCTGTTTGTTGAACGAAGAAAAAATCGCCTGAAGACTAGTTCCGACCCCCTCGTGCATGTCGACGTGGGCACTTTTCTTATCCTTCGCCCCTCCGACGATGATCTGTCCAGCGGTGTGCCAATCTGGGTGGGCAAAGCTCTTTCTTGGGTGGTTGTTGATTGTAATTCGCAAAATTATAATCAAGTGCTAGTGGAATATTGGGTGCCGACTGGGAGAGCAAAGTCGCTCGAACAACTGTATGAGAACGCATGGAAAAAACGATGGAAAATGACTGACCGACACAATGGCAGGATGCTGACTCGATCGCTTTTGGTTGGGAGAGACCGGTCCGTGGTACAAGACCTTTCACAACTGGACTTGTCATTCCTTCCAATATTCGACTGAATGCTGAAGCTGCACTTCTCGATCTGAGTCCATCTGGTGAAGGTCCATCTCGTGAAGGGAGTGTAGATGGAGGGGATAAGAGCGATTAGTGCACGTCCGCCCGATAGAGTGGGGGAGTGAGAATTTTGTAAAATAACTGTTTGAAGGGACGAGAATTCAGAATGGAGCATATTATTGTTGCAATAATTTTGCGTAGCGAATTTTGTCCACAGTCTACGGTTTAATTTTTTAAGATGGTTGGTGATGGTTCAACAATTTTCGAAGTCAAGTTCATCATGAAGGCGATTTTTTTACTATTTCGATATTTTATTTTCATTTTGTTTGCATTTCATGTATTGTGTAGGGAGTGCGACAGGAGTCATGGACCATCGGCATGATTATGCATGTCCCATTCACCCTTGTGCATGCGGATTCCATGGTCCGGGAGGTGATACCGAAAAACGACCCGTGGATGACCGTCGTCCCCTTCTTTGAAAAGCCTATCGATGCGTGGTCCGATGCCAAATGGGATAGAGCCATCTTGGCAAGGAAATGTCAATGGCATAAGGACTAAAAATTTGCTTCCGCGATGGAATGGGGAAGTCTGATCAAAGTACCTCATTATGCCATTGGTGTCAGGCAACTTCTGTCCCTGCGCGCCGCGCTCAGGCAGGAAGAGAATAACAGGTTTTACCTTCGCCTGGACAACGTAACGAGGTCACCTCGGGTGTGGTCCGCAGACTTGAAACAAGAGTTGTTGGATTGTGCATCCTACAATCCGTTTTTTGAAGTATATCCGCTGTGTGGTGCCGGGTTACAGCCAAAAGATGTGTCATATTGTTGCATACGGTTGTCTGTGGTCGGTTCCGACTTCTGCAGAGTGTTGTGTGTGGCATGTTCAAACCGAAAACGGACTTTGGTAGACGTTGTAGTGCTAGTTTCTTGCAACCACCTGAGAGTCTATGGTCGCAGCATGCGGAATTTGCGCCTTCTGTACGAGAACGGACAATCCGATTTGGAGATTGTCATTCGAATTGATGAGGTTCATAAGTGGCATGAGGTAGAGCAAGTGACATGTTGTGTGTGTGACGCAATCGGTAAGTCCTTGGCGGGTGCCTGTAGGGTTGTAAGGATGAAGTACATTTCGGTGTTCTCGGGGGTGGCGACGAAGGGACAACCACAAACCCTTGTTTTTGGGTCGTCTATGAATGCCTTATACGGGTTTGGTTCTAAAGGGACGCGGGGACATCGGTAGGAACTTCAAATTTTGTAAATGATAGCGTTTTAGAAAGTTTACATTGTTGCGGCTSGTAGCGTTTAATTTAGACGTAGTTCAATGTACAGTTGCCTTGTAGCGTTTAATGTAGACGTACTTCAATCTTGAATTTGCGATTTTTTGCACGTGTCGGTACAATTTTGAACTTTAATTACCAGTACAATTTTCGAGTTTTAATTTTTCATGGGTACGACATTTCTTGAAGTGAGACAGAATCCATGGTACTCACATGAATTTCAGTTTCATATGACAATGTCGTATCAGTTTATGATTGTTTGTCAAAGTGCGCTGAAATCCATACATAAACCATCTTAGACTGGTTTCGCCTTCACACCATGTCATGTGTAGTACGTCTGATTCAAGTGCATTTCAATGTATGACAATGACATGTCAGTTTCGTCTTTAAAATCACATAAATTGTCGAAGTGTGATAGAGTGAAAAATTATCGAAGTGTCACAGTGTTGGAATCCATCCTTAAATCACACCGAACAGACTGAGTGTCATGTCTTTTAATAAGTATGTAGTACATAAATTATCGAAGTGCGATGAAACCCATAGTCACTGTACTTAAACCGTAATCTCGTTTGTCGTGTCATTCGTTTGTCGTGTGATTCGTTAAACTTTGTCGTGATTAATATAAATTTAATAGAGTTAAAGCAAAAATTATCGAAGTCCGACGGAATCCATACTAGACTATTAGTACTTAAACCATCCGTGTGCTTGTCGTAAATGTCCTACTTCGATTGAGTTTCAATAAATTAAGGGAAGTCACAATGTCATCTAAAAGAGGTCCGACTCAATGCTGACTCAAAATTGAGCAAGGTGTAAAGAAATGAAGAGTTCAAAGTAACCAGACCGACTTTTAAGTTACAAAATTGATGAAAGTGCAATGGAATCCACACTTAATCCATCATGATCAGTAAGTGATTGCCTTGAATCTCCAGTTTAGATTCAATTTATAGCTTCTCAATTGCATTCTTCGGGTTCCTAAGTTCCATTCAGGTCCAAAATATAGCGATTTTAACATGAAATTAATAGCGTGTGAGTACCAATTTAAAATATAATGTCCTATTTTAACGAATAACATGTTAAGCGCTAAGCGAAGAGGTAGCGCGATCGAGCAAGCGTTGGGAGGAAGTGAGCGGAACGAGAGAGAGAATGAGTGTGCATGTGAGGGAGAAGGCGCGCACGAGGGAGATGGGAAGCAGGCACGAGCAGAAACGGAACAGTGCGGAGGTGCGCGCGCAAAAACTCGGAGAATGGGCGTGGGGGTTGGCACACACAAACAAAAAAAGATGGTGCAGGGGTGCAAAGGAGATAGCGAGTAGGAAAGGGTCGAAGAAAGGGGGTTTGACAGCGCAGAGGGAAACAAAGAAGACCGCGCACGAAGAATAAGAATAAGAAGAAGAAGAAGAAGAAGAAAAAGAAGAAGAAGAAGGAGGAGAAGAAGAAGAAGAAGAAGAAGAAGAAGAAGAAGAAGAAGAAGAAGGAAAAGAAGAAGAAGAAGAAGAAGGAGGAGGAGAGGAGAAGAAGAAGAAAAAGAAGAAGAAGAGAAGCAGAGGAGGAGAAGAAGAAGAAGAAGAAGAAGAAGAAGAAGAAGAAGAAGAAGACGTAGAAGAAGAAGACGAAGA
>BFEA01000080.1:1957017-1967308 GCA_003427395.1 Chara braunii
ATGTACTTGGCGATAAGAGTAAGCGAGGCTCTAAGAAGCCTGTCTTATCGCCATATTAATAATATATACTAGGTGATAAGAGTGAGCGAGGCTCCAAGAAGCCTGCCTTATCACCACAACTATATGGTAATGTCGTAAGAGGAGCGAGGCTCCGAGAAGCCTGCCTTATTACCTCCTGAGCTTGATCTAATGAAGGACAGTAAATAGGAAGAGCAAGACCCTCGAGGCCTGCCCTTTCTCAAATAGACGCCAGTGAAGATGAGTAGATCCCGAGTGGTCTACTATACTGTTACTAACCTTCTCGATAGATATGAAACAGTGAAAGCCCTAAAATAAGATCGATCCATTACTCACGGACCGCTTCCTGATTTTGCTGAGGTGGAGGTAGAAGGAATGTGGCCCCGTGTAACCCGTCCTGCTACCTTAACCTCTTGATTGATGACAATTTTATGATTATATTCCAGAAAAGATTGAGGATGTTTTATCTGTGCATGTCTTAAGTGGGGAATCGTATGATAAGGCAGAAAATATTAGTGATGTTAGCTTTATATTTCTCTCCCTTCAGATGACTATCCCTAGAAGTCAATCTGATAAGAGGTTAGAGAGGCTACCTAGAGGAAGTTATATCTATGTAGTATTATTCTCAACTAAAATGAAGTTCACTATATTGAACTTCAGATAGGGTCATATCGATGACAAAGAGGTGTTGAGACCGTGTTGGTCTGTGTGTGATTGCAGGTCATACTGATGAAGGAGACTCGTTTTGAGTCTATACAAGACTACATGTTGTTTCCTTATGGTAACAGGTTGGTTCGCCAACTCAACCCTCACTCACCCTGTACACCCACACTTTGCATCAACCTTTGCACTAAATGGCATTTCTGTTTCGGGTCATTGTCTAAAGGGTCAGTGTTTGGTCAAAAGAGGTCCTTGAATGATTAAGTCGAAAGAGGAATGTCTGGTTGAAAACGGTGGAAGCGTAAGCATGATGTGTGGAAAAGTGAATGAATGGTTGACTCTGTTAGAATTGTGTAATGTGATTGACTCTTGTCTGCAGGTCAGTAAAACGATCAGCCACATGCTATTCACTGCAACCCACTGAGAAACTTACGCTATCCTGGACCTTGATCCAAACATCTCGAGCCTTATTCATTTTCTGATCATTTTCATCTGTTCATGTTTGAAAGGTCAAAAGACCTATGTTTTCTTGTCCCTTGATGAATTCGGACTGTTTATGTAAATGTGTTACGTGTATGTGACATCTCATCGCCTAATTACTTAGCCTTATCTCACTTCTCATGTATGTATGCTATGGTTAAAGGGTTTTCGTAGAGAGATATGTCGAATGGACTTAATCACTGGTAGGATGGGTATATATTTTATATGCAAACCCTGATAATTTAAGTACTAAGAGGGATCCTGCTTTGAAAATGGGATAGGCTATGAGTCATACCTATACAAACTATTTATAGGCAAAGCATTAGTATTCGCGAACATTCGTAAGTCGAGTCGACCTGATTTGTAAGTCGGTCCGGTAGATCAGCGCCCCGATGCTCGGCGCGTATACAGGTCAGTCTTAGGCGTTCAACCACGCGTATGACTATGCTACGGCGATCGAGCAAACGCCCTCGTTTGGCTTACCTCTGCGATTGCAAGTAAAAGTCTTCGCACGTGAGTCAGTAGCTCAGCAGGGATACGCCCACCTAAGGGATGGTGACAACTCCCGCAAGTGGAGGTGAGTTGTACCTCGCGGGGTCTCTGTCCTGTCGCAGGGAGTCGCGAGAGGTATAGTTGGCGCGCACGTTCGGGGTTGATCTTAGCTGAAACACTTCTAAAACTCCTGCGTGATGCGACCGTGAGGTCCGACACCAAAAATTACTTTACGTATGGGTGTGGGACCGACACTATAAATTTTAAATATGTCATCAACCAAAAAAATCCCACAATAAATGAAAGTTGAAAAAACATTCCATTAAAAACAAGTTCTTCATATTTAAACATTATCATTCCAATGTTCGTCTAATTCTAAAATTTTCAGTTTTATTTGATAAGTTTCCGTCTAAAAATGAAATTTTCCTTAAAAATCAACTTTTCCTTCCAACTACATCAATTTGCTGAAGATGGAATGGAAGTCTGGACGAGTTTATGAAATGTTTTAACTAAACTTTCATTCTATTACGAAAAATATCTTTTAATTTAGATTGGATTAACCTATTTATGACTGAAAATCATTATATAGAATGACAATCTAATTAAAATATTTCATGAACTCACACAGACTTTCATTTCATCTCTAGCATGTAGTTCAATAAGAAGGGATACCCCATTCTTGGAACGAAAATTTTCAAGACGAAAAATTGTAAAAGTGAAAAGACATTTTTTAAGAGGAAATGAAAATTAAAAATTTAAAATGTAATTTTACTATAAAATAATTATTTAATTCTGAGAATTTTTCCCGATGATGCATGTATCAAGTTTGCTAATTTTCACATTTTTATAACTGTGACAAGATCAACACAACTTCAAGTAAAGGCAATGCAAACGAATCACGACTGACTGACTTAAGGCAAATACAAGATAAATAAGGGAATGTGAGAACTCATAATCATCTCAAAAACTACAAATGAAAATACATGGTCAGCACTTGTCAAGAGTCCTCACTCTCTCTCAAGTTTCATCCTCAATCTCTCATTTGACTATGCCTTTATTGTGTCTTGGGCCACGTCTGCGTACCTCCTGAGATTGTGGCCTAGAAACATAGAGTCGCATACAGCCTGTAAGTTTTCAATATGTCAATCCGATACCAAATCTAAGAAAGTCAAGCATGGCATAGAACTCCTCGCATAGAGTAGGAAGATATGGTTTGGAAAAGATCCCTTTCTGAAATATCGATACCATGATATTTTTTGGCGAGACCAACCAAATCAACCCAGCAAGAGTCATCTGTAACTTGAAAGAGAAAAGGGGCTGGAGACATGGGGTAATCTGTGTAGAGCTTGAGTCCAAAGCTACGGATCAGCTTTGTGTCACTTTCATCAAGTTTTCTCTCCCTCTCTTCATGATATTTGACTGATGAAATCCAGTCCAAATCAAATTGTCTATGAGTTTCTTTGCCCTTTTTCATATAGAGTCTCAGCTCATGAATGGTAGCATTCATAAACCTGGTGAGGACAACGAAGATTATAGATCTTCTTCAACATAAAAATTCTCATGAGAAATGAAAGTTAAAAAAATATTCCATAAAAAAAAAAAAATCATATTTAAAAATTATCATTTCAATGTTATTCCAATTCCTAAATTTTCAGTATTATTTGATAAGTTTCCGTCTAAAAATGAACTTCAACAAAAAAAATCCAAAAAAAAATGAAAGTTGAAAAAACATTCCATCAAAAAAAAAATCCTTCATATTAGTATCATTCTAATGTTCATCTAATTCTAAAA
Organism: Chara braunii; assembly: GCA_003427395.1. Lineage (NCBI taxonomy): Eukaryota > Viridiplantae > Streptophyta > Charophyceae > Charales > Characeae > Chara > Chara braunii. The sequence goes on from BFEA01000080.1 coordinate 1,960,459, forward strand.
TTTCTAGTTTTATTTGATAAATTCCCGTCTAAATTTGAGTTTTCCCTTCGAACTACATCTATTTGTTCAAGATGGAATTGAATTTTGGACGAGTTTATAATTTTTTTTAATTAAAGTTTCATTCTAATACAACAAATATCTTCTGATTTGGATTGGATTAATCTATTTATGACTGAAAATTCTTACTTAGAATGACAGTCTAATTAAAATATTTCATAAACTCATCCAGAATTTCATTTCATATCTAGCACGTAGTTCAAATAAGAAGGGATACCCCATTCTTGGAAGGAAAATTTTCACGTGAGACGAATTAGAATGATATTTTTGAAGATGGAATGAAAATTTGAAATTCAAAATGTCATTTTACTATAGAATGATTATTTAATTCTGGAAAATTTTTCTGTTGTTTCCCTTCCAACTACATGTATTTGTTGAAGATGAAATTAAAATCTAGATGAGTTTCAGTATTATCATGTCAGTGCAGTTGGTTTCAAACAACAACATAAAAATTTTCTAAAATGAATAATCATTTTTTAATAAAAATAGTAAATATATTCTACATTTCAAATTTTTATTCCATCTTTAAAAAATTCATCCAAATTTTAAAATTTTTCTTCTTACTTGAAAACGTTCATTCCAAGAATGGACTATTGTTTTTTATTTGAACTGCACGATGGAGATGAAATAAAAGTTTGGATGAGTTCATGAAATATTTTAATTGCACTGTCATCTATATAATTATTTTTTCAGTCATAAATAGGTTCATCCAATCTAAATAAGAAGATATTTGTTCTAGTAGAATGAAATTTATAAGAAGATGTAAATCCCTTCCTTTTATGCGCGTCCGGCTTCGAGCGAAACCCTTCAACTGCGGTTTTCACTTATCCCCGGTCTTAAGAATCTTTGATTATGATTCGGAACATGAAAAAGCGTGCAAATAATGATTATACAATTAAAAATGTCATCAACAGAAAAACTTTCACAATAAATGAACTTGAAAAAACAATTCATCCAAAAAAAATTCTTCATATTTAAAAATTTGTCATTCCAATTTTCGTTCGATTTTAAAATTTCCAGTTTTATTTGATAAGTTCTCGTCTAAAAATGAATTTTCTCTTTCAACTACATCTATTTATTGAAGATGGAATGAAAGTCCGAACGAGTTTATGAAATATCTTAATTAAACTTTTATTTATTTACGATAAATATATTCTAATTTATATTGGATCAACCTATATATGACTGAAAATCATTGTACAGAATAACAGTCTAATTAAAATATTTCATCTAACTCACACATAATTTCATTCCATCTCTAACATGCAGTTCAATAATAAGGGATACCTCATTCTTGGAAGAAAATTTTTTAAGGAGGACGAAAATTTTTAAAAGTGGAATAACATTTTTTAAGATGGAATAAAATTTTGAAATTTAGAATGTAATTATACTATAAATGGTTATTTAGTTCTAAGAATTTTAATGATGATACATGTATTAAGTTTGCGAATTTTAGAATTTCGAGAATTTTGACAAGATCATCATATTTTAAGGTAAGGCCAAACGAATCAGGACTGGCTGACTCAAAGCAAACACAAGATAAATGAGGGAAGGTGGGTATTCATAATAATCTCATAAAGTACGAATGAAAATACACGGCCAACACTTATCAAAAGTCCTCACTCCCTCCCAAGTCTCATCCTCAATCTCACATTTAACTGTGTCCTTTTTTTGTTTTGAGCCACGTCTACGTACTTCCTGAGATTGTGGCTTAGAAACATAGAGCGACCTATAGCCTGCAAGTTCTGAATATGTCCATCAAAGACCAAAGCTACAGAAGTCAAGCATGGCACAAAACTGCTCCCATAGAGTAGGAAGATATGGCTTGGAGAAGATCTCTTTCTGAGATGTCGATACTATGAGAGCTCATTTATTGCCTCATAGTTAATCTCTGCAATGGAGATATACCTTTTGGCCAGATCAACCAAGTTACCCCAGCAAGAGTCATCTGTAAGGAGAAAAGAGACTGGAGGCCTGGGGTAATCTGTGCAGACCTTGGGTCCAAAGCTAAAGATCTGCTTTGTGTCACTTTCATCAAGCTCTCTCTCCCTCTCTTCAAGATATTTTGTGTCAAAAGCCAGACCAAATCAAAGTGCCTATGAGTTTCCTTGCCCTTGTTCACATAGAGCCTCAGGTCATGAGTGGTATCTTTCGCAAACCTAGTGAGGATAACGAAGATTTACTAATCTTCTTCAAGTTGTCTGAAACCAATTGCACTGACGTACTTACACTGAAAGCATCCTTGAGAGCAATCTAGTTGCGACCGGTCAAGACCTACCCTTCGACCAGAAATGACTGATTTGTACTCATGTGAATAACAATTACAATTCATTTCTGATGATCTCACTGGCTTGTTTGACTAATTTCAATGGTGTAACTATGTTGATTGCTCTCACACTTTGATTCTGATAGTACACTATAAACTCGGTTATGGTTCGTCTCTTGATAATGGTGTGTGACAACTGGTACTGATAACTGATTTCTTATGTTGAGCTTATGGAGGGAATCCACTCTAGAAACTGCCAAAGAAAACGAAAGTGATTGATGTTTAGCACTGATTATACTGGCACCAGATGAAAATTGAAACTGAGTATTCAGAAGTGGGAGCTTTGTTGAAGGTTTGGATGAGAATTTGCCTCAGTCATGGCTTACCGAGACTGAATTACTTCTCTTGCTCCTTGCACAGTCTCGAAAGAAGAGATTATTTTGTGCAGCTTACCGTCAGGTTCATAGATATAGAACAAATATTCGATGAACTCTTGTTGATTCCTCACTCTCTCAACTTCAACACCCCTTGGCCGTCTCTTATAGCCTTTGATCTCATTGAGTACTTTGTCCTCCCTGTTTTTTGTTCTGTCTCGATGAAGTGTCTCGTATATCACAAAGATGTTTTTATTTGCCATGCTCTTGTTCCTTTCATTATTTGTCGCGCCTTATCGAATAGATGGCTTGATGTCCAATTAATTGAATTGGAATAGTTCTTAATGCATTAACACTAAAATTTTACATCTATTGAGTTACCACAACAGTGAAATTGATGGCAAAACAAATCGACTGGTAATATAAATGTTTACTATCAGTAGCGACCTACTACCGTGCCCGATACTTAGATCTCACAATTAACAATCCACTGCCGAAAAAAAGTCGGTCGCAGAGTAATTACTATTATGACTTTTATACTAAGAGCGATTATTATTGTGCTTCATGATTGCTACTCAAAATTTTAAGTCGTATAAAAAGCTAGATAATACTCGCGTACAGATCTCTAGTTTCTACAGGATCATAAAATTAATTTGTCCTTACAACAATATGTAGTCCCATAATTATCTTGGAGTCTTATTATAACAAGAGAAATGTCACTACCATTACACGACGCAGGGCTGACATGAATCCCGGAGCAGCGTATATTTTTGCTTAAATATAAAGCAAGACGTAACTAAATCATACAACGGAAAAATTTTCCAGAATTAAATAATTATTCTAAATTACAATTACAATATCTATTTCAATTTTTCATTCCATCTTAAAATATTGTCTTAAAATTTTTCATCTAACATACAAACTTTCATTCCAAGAATAGGGTATCCCTTCTTATTTTGACTGCATGCTCGAGATGGATTGAAAGTCTGGATGAGTTCATGAAATATTTTAATTGGACTATCATTCTAAGTAAGGATTTTCAATCATAAATACGTTAATCCAATCTAAATTACAAGATATTTGTTGTAGTAGAATGAAAATTTAATTAAACCATTTCATAAACTCCTCCAGACTTTCACTCCATCTTCAACAAATAAATGTTGTTGGAAGGGAAAGTTTATATTTAGATGAGAATTTATCAAATAAAACTAGAAATTTTAGCATTGGACGAACATTGGAATGATAATTTATAAATATGAAGGATTGTTTTGTTGTGGAATGTTTTTCAACTTTCATTTCTCGTGGGAATTTTTCTGTTGTAGTACTTCGGGCAAATGAAACTTTTTCAATTGAGTTATAACGGTGATTGCAGTCAGATTCATCCAAACTGGTGCGGCGAATACAGTTAGGAAACCTCTTACTTTGAGAACATCCTCTGAGATGTTTTTTTACTTCTCTTCGTTGAGTTCGAGTTTATGGTTATGCATCAATAAGTTATGGTTGTACAATTCGATCACATTGTCTTGATTTACTTTTGTGTTTGCGTCGTTTCATTTTTTTGATCACTCATATTGCCTAACCCACATCGCTTCGCTACCTACCCCACACTATAGCAGTCGACCGATATGGTTTTGTTAATTTCACAAAGTATGACGCACTCACCATAGAACCATACAACCTACCATATCATCTTGCCGACCTTCTTAACCTTAAAAAAACCTACGTACGTTCCATTCGAACTACCTCTAGAAATCGGGTTTTCATAAACCACATGTTTGTTTTCCGAATAAAATGTATGTTCGAATACAACGTACGTCCGTTGTATTCAAATACAACGTAAATATGTTTTGTTCAAATTTTTTCAATCTTGAGTTTTTAAAAATAATAACTACGTTGCATAACGTACACGTACGGGGTCTTTCCGTAATAAACGTACACGTAATACGTGTACAAGATCTGTACGGGAACCTGTACATGAACATGTACGTCTTGTACGCCCCCGTACGAAAAAAAAATAATAATAATAAATAAATAAATAAAAATCAAAATCAAAATCAAAATAAAAATCAAAAAACCAAATACGTGATGCAACAGGACAAAACAAGCAACATTTAATTGAGCATCATCTTCAAATTCTTATTAGAATTTAAGGGGACAAAAAACAATACCGGATTAAAAAAAAAACTTGTATGGGGCTGCTAGCTTACGAGTATAAGAGTACGAATCCGTACTTGGTTTGCTTTTGTGTTTGCGTCGTTTCATTTTTTGGATCACTTATATTGCCTAACCCACATCGCTTCGCTACCTACCCCACACTATAGCAGTCGACCGATATGGTTTTGTTAATTTCACAAAGTATGACGCAATCACCATAGAACCATACAACCTACCATATCATCTTGCCTACCTTCTCAACCTTAAAAAAACCTACGTATGTTCCATTCGAACTACCTCTAGAAATCGGGTTTTCATAAACCACATGTTTGTTTTCCGAATAAAATGTATGTTCGAATATAACGTACGTAGGAATTCAACGTAAATACGTTTTGTTAAAATTTTTCCAATCTTGAGTTTTTAAAAATAATACCTACGTTGCATAACGTACACGTACGGGGCCTTTCCGTAATAAACGTACACGTAATACCTGTACAGGATCTGTACGGGAACCTCTACAGGAACATGTACGTCTTGTACGCCCCCATACGAGAAAAAAAAAAAAAAATCATTAAAAAAAATCAAAAAAACAAATACGTGATGAAACAGGACAAAACAAGCAACATTTGATTGAGCATCATCTTCAAATTCTTATTAGAATTTAAGGGGGAAAAAAACAATACCATATTCAAAAAAAGACTTGTATGGGGCTCCTAGCTTACGAGTACAAGAGTACGAATCCGTACTTGTACGTGGGTGCGTACAAGTGGCAACACAGAATAATAAAATAAAATGAAAAAAAAGCCAAATCTTATACAACAATGCAATACAAACAACTTTTGTTTGAGGGTTTATCGAAAGTCACAACGAAATTAAAAAACAAAACGAGGATAAAATATTTTTTACGATGTGACTATTTTGTTTATTGATATTATGTGTAGCACGACGTTTTGGCGAACACGTTTGTACGCTTGCGCTAACATCTCGTGGACGTGTTCGGGCAAACATAATAAAATATATATATATACATAAAATAGATTTATGGTTTTTAGCCGACGTTTGACTGCGAATTTGAATATGACTCTAAGCGAAAAATTGGTTGTATTATGGTTCTACACTGTGTAGCATTGTGTTCGGGTTCAGTGACCTAACCCGAACGTTCTGGACCGAACACGAACGAGTACCGAAACTCTTCGAATGCGAACATAAAAATACTATTTTAAAAAAATACAAATGTTATTCGAAAAATTTAAAAACAATATATGTTATGTAAAATAATAATGCAAATAACTTTTGTCTGGGAGGTATGCCCAAATTCATGTCCAAACTCGAGTAAAAATAAAAAACCAAAAACAAATATATATATATACATATATATTTATACAGGGTTACCAGACCGTACGTACGGGCGTTCGAAGTCCCGTACGGGCCCCGAACCCGACAGCGTTCGGCCCCCGCCAAAAAATAGTTCGGGGCCTAAAAATTTTTTTTTTTCTCTAAATTTTGTTTTATGACTTCTCTATGACGTGAGGTACATGCCTATAAATTTTCAAGTCATTTCTCTTAGCCAAATAAGAATTAAAAATCGCCCAAGATGGCGGTGTCAAAACGTGCTCGCCCACGTTGTTTTTCACTTTTTACTTTTTGTTTTCACTTTAGTTCGGGGTCCAAACAATTTTATTATTTTTTGAAACTTTTTTAGTAGGTTTTGTATTATGTGAAGTACACATCTGTAAATTTTCAGGGCATTTAGCTATGCCAAAAAAACATGAAAAATCGTCTAAGATGGCGGTGTCGAAAACATGCTCGCGCACTCACTAAATTTAATTCTCTTTTTATTTTTATTTATTTTTATTATTAGTATTTATTTTCCATATTTTATTTTTATTTCAAATTTGGTAAGGAATTCGGATGTAATGCTCAAGCAAATCTTGTTTAATTTATTTTTCTCCATAACATATTGTTTTTTCATATTTTTTTGATGATTTTTTTTTTTTTT
>BFEA01000080.1:1972773-1983704 GCA_003427395.1 Chara braunii
GGAGAAGAGGACAACAAACGAGGGGCTGTGACAAACTGTTTCGTCGGAGTTTCACCGACTCATCAGGAGGCTGAACCCTCAACAGTCTGCAGAATCCCCTCACTGATTATATATATATATATATATATATATATATATATATATTTGTAAATTTTATTTTTTATTCTAAGTTTTGTGAAAAATTTCGATGTGACCATGAGGCAAAAGTTGTTCAATTTACTATTTTTCTGCATAACAGAGTTTGTTTATCGAATTTCTTGGATTTTTTTTTTTTTTTTTATTTTTTTTATTTTTTTTGTGTTGGCCTAGTGTTTTTTTTTATTTTTTTTTAATATTTTTATTGATTGCTGGAATGGTGGATTCATTGCATGGTTGGGATTGGAAACCCCCCCTGCAAGAGTTTCTCAACCGATTAATCATTTATTTTATTTTATTTTTTTTACATAATATTATTGATTGACTGATTGACTGACTGTCGAGGGCCGCCCCTCCACCCGCGTGTGCACACATACACACGTGTTTTTTCTTTTTGATTTTTTTATTGATTGATTGATTAGTTGATTGACTGGTTGTGTTGGGGTCGCCTCTTCCTGCTCGGGCACATACACGCATGCACAAACACATACACACACACGCATATACACACATACAAACATACACACACAAAGAGACAAACATATAGTACGCAATCAATTTTATGTATATCCTTCCATTTTTTTTCCCCTTTTTCTTATGTTTTTTGTCTTTTTCCTTTTTTTTAAAAGTATTTCTTGTATTCCTAGTTGAGCACTCTTAAGTTAAGTCAAACAATCAATCATTCCTTGTTGGGAGTGTCTATGACACTTTTAGGGGCGGCGCTCAGTTCGGGTTGTCTGGGTCTCCTATGGATGGTGACAAATGTTCGTCTGAGTGACTCCCTGGCTCAATGGGTGGTGAGAACCAACAGTCAGCGGGGTCCACCCGTGATGTGAGCAGGTCATGTGCTGCTTTGCTATGTATTGGATATGTGGACTACCATGACATGAGCGACTCTTCGAGTCCGCCGCTGCCTTGCTGTCATTTTTGGCATGTTGTTGTAAGGTTGTGTTGTTGGTGTTGCTGTGCACTTCGCTTCCTTACCACCTATCGACAAACTGTGCCTTCCGTGTCGTTTTCTTGTGTGTTTTCTAGTCCGGTTGCCTTGTTGATGTTGCCTTATGGTTCACTACATGGTTGTCGTGTTGTTCATTTGCTCGCAATGTCGTTCCCTGCAACATGGTTGCCTTGCTTGTGTTGCTTTGTGCTTCAATACATGGTTGTTGTGTTATTTGTCAACTTGTTGTTTCGTTTCTTGCAGTCGTTTTTTACATTGAGCAGCCGTGTTTTCCGTTACGGCATTGTCTGGTGCTTCATCGGGTTGCTGTCCGCTGTCGTATTCCGTTTTCGAAGATCGCCTTGCTTGTGTTGCTTTGTGCTTCAATACATGGTTGTTGTGTTATTCGTCAACTTGTTATGTCATTTCTTGCAGTCGTTTTTTCATTGAGCAGTCGTTTTTTCCTCTACGGCATTGTTTGGTGCTTCATCGGGTTGCTGTCCGCTGCCGTATTCCGTTTTCAAAGATTATCTGTCTTCCACGAGGGTCAACGAGTCGTGACCCAAACCATCCAATACGGAGATTCCATAGATTGTTGAAAATTCAGCCTCTTAATAATTCGGTGCAAGTCCAACGAAACAATCTTGTTATCATCAACTTTTATTTTTTTTCAATTTATGGTTTTTATTTTTATTTGTTTTTTTTTTCTTATTTAGCTCATTGTTGTTTTCCTTGCTGCCTTGTGTTGTTGGCCTGCACACACACATACATACATACATACATACACACACGCACACACATACATACCTACACACACATACATACACACACACATGCACATACATACACATACACACATACATGTACACACACACACATACATATACACACACACACATGCTCGTAGGACAACGAGTTTTTTTTTCCAGTTTTTTCATTGATTGAATCATTAATCGGTTATTTAGGGTGGGGTTGCCCTACCTCGCAAGTCCCCCCAATGAAGGAATGAATCAATCAAAATCCAGTTTTATTCTAGACTACCAGCTGGGCCGCCCGGGTCCCGGGTGGCCAGCCCATGCAAGGATCAGGTAAGGTCCCAGCAAAAAAAAAAAAAAAAAAACAATTAAAAAAATCCAAAAATTATGAAAACACACTATGTTATGCAGAAAAATAAACTGAAGAACTTTTGCCTCAAGATCACATCGAAATTCTTCACCAAATTTAAAAAAACAAATAAACTTCAAAAATATATATATATATATTTTAAATTATTTTGGTCCGGCCAGACAAGTGACCCCGGGCCACTCTGGTAGCCTAGGTTTTATTTTATTTTTATTATTATTATTATTATTATTTTTGTTTTTACATAATATTATTGATCCAATGATTGATTGATTGATCGATCCATTGACTGATTATATACAGGGTGGCCGGGGTTCGGGACAGGCCGAACGCCCCAACCCGAATGCCCTAACGTACGGGACTCCTTGAGGATGTGTCCGAGCGTTCAGACTGAACGCGGACCAAAATAAACTATTTGAGGTACCAAAATAAAATCACAACAACAAACGGAAAGTAAAAAAAAAAAAATGACTAGATGAGCATGTTTTAACACCACCATCTCAAACAATTTTTTTTTCTTCTTTTGCCTTAGCAAAATTCCTTGAAAGTTTATGTGCGTGTAGCACATGTCCTTTAAAACTTACAAAAAAACTTTCAACAAAAAAAATCATTTTTAGCCCCAAACTATTTTTTGGCGGGGGAGGCTTCGGCCCCCGAACGCCCGAATGTTCGGAGGTTAGCTCAAGGCCCCCCGAACGTTTGGGGTCACTTGCCCGGCCGGGCCAAAAACATTCAAAGAAAATAAAAATAAAAAAGTTATTTTAAATTTGTATTTTTTATTTTTAATTTGGTGAAGAATTTTGATGTGACCTTAAGGCAAAAGTTGTTCAGTTTATTTTTCTGCATAATATAAAATTTTGGGGGAGTTTTTGGATTTTTTTTGTTTTTTGTTTTTTGGTGGGACCTTGCTTGGTCGTTGCACGGCCTGACTACCCGAGACCCGAGCGGCCCGGCTGGTAGCCAAGAAAGAATATCTTAAAATTTTAATTTTTATTCTAAATTTGGTGAACAATTTCAATGTAACCCTGAGGCAAAAGTTGTTCGTTTAGTTTTCTGCATAACGTAGGATTTTTTTTTTTTATTTTTTTTTTGCTGGGACCTCCTTGGTCCTTGCATGGGCTGGCCACCCGGGACCCGGGCGGCCCGGCTCGTAGCCTAGTGTTTTGCAGAATAATAATACAAACAACTTTTGCCTAGGAGTCGTACCGGAGTTCCCAACGAAGCTCAATTTATAAATTAATGACCTTGATAAAACTTGATAAAATATATACATATATACAGGATCACCAGCCCGTACGTACGGAGGTCCCTGGGCCAACTTCTGTACGTACGGGCGTTCGGGGTCCCGTAAGGGGACCGAACCCGACGGCGTTTGACCCCCGCCAAAAAAAATTTCGGGGCCTAACAATACTGTTTTTTTTCTTAATTTGGTTTTTTGAGTTCTCTATGATGTGAGGTACATGCCTATTAGTTTTCACGTCATTAGGCTTGGCCAAATAAGAATTAAAAATTGTCAAAGAAGGCGGTGTCAAAACGTGCTCACCGACGTTTGTTTTCACTTCTTACTTTTGTTTTCGTTTAGTTCGGGGTCTAAACAAGTTTATTATTTTTGAAACTTTGAAATAGTGACAGGGTGACCGATGAGGAGTGGGAGTCGTCAGTCAGCTTTTTTTGTCATTTCTTTGCTTTCCTTTCTTTTCTTTCTTTCTCGTTTGGCCTACTATAAGGCGACAAGTCCTATCGAAGATGTGGGCGTGCCGGCTCGTTACGTGGACGCACGTATGGCGTCGAACCTTGGTTTGATAAGTACGATGCCCGATCAGGGCAAGGCTTGTACATTTGTCTATTCTTGGTGTGCAATTTGGCGGCGGGAACCAGGTTCTCCCTAGACCCAATTCTGCCAACTACTCAGACCGGCCCAGTTACCAGGAAATTTCTGGCACCTGGGCCAATGGTTGCGCGGCGTATCGTTTACTGAGCGATAGTACTTAAGACCATTTATAGAGGTAGAAATCCTCTTTCATGACCAACGCGTTCCTTACATCGGCATTTCCGGAAATGAAACCCCTGAAGATGACTGCGTGGCGACAGTCGAAACGCGTCGGGAAGCCTATTCTGAGATATTAAAGCTTTCGACTGTGTTGAGTACTATTGTCCTCGTCAGCTTTGATTGCATCAACGTGTGACTACGTGCATCTGAATGAGTGTGCCTGTTTTCACCATTACATCTGTCAAGTCACATGTGAACTGTCTCGGACCAAGCTGAGATAAGTGAGCATGCACACCTACCAAGTAGGAAACTGTCGAGATTCGAAGCACGAGTGCATTTGAGTGTATTGGAGCGCTCCGGGCGTATGGAGTATGGCGAATGAAGACCGGAGAGGCGATCAGGATGGCAACAGGAGCGGAGTTGGAGATCGGGACCACAACAGGGACCACGATCGATACTGTGACTGAGACCAAATTCAAGTCAGGAACCGGACAGCGATCGGGATGGAGACCATGAACGGGGGCAAAGGCATGGACCACCTCGATGTTTTAGGTGTAAACGAGTTGGGCACTATGGGAACCAGTGTAACTCGTTTGATGCCCCTACGGGCCACGGCATCCGGTGACTCCCACCGAGCAAGGTCGTCGTCGCCAAGACGTGGACATCAAGGGCGTTCCTCTTCATCCGGCGAATCACGCCGTACGACCGAGATTGAGATTTTGGAACGTAACGTTGCCAGTTTTGAGGAAAAGATTCAGCTAATACGTTCGAAGAAGGAGGAGAAAGAAGCCAAGAAGAAGGCGAAGGCACTCACCAAGCAATGTGAAGAAGCGGAGCGAATTGAGCGAGAGCAAAGTATCGCTAAGAAGATCGAGAAGGAGAAGCGAGCGGAAGTTAAGCAGATGGAACTAGCTAAGAGTGTTGAGGTACAACTATCTTTGAAGATTGGGGAGTTACGAGATGACATTCGGCAGGAACTACGTCGGGTCATCAAGGGAAAGAGCAAGGCGAAGGCGCCGACATCCAGCGATGACGATTCGGGCAGCGGTAGCGACGATGGTACGAGTGAGCTGAGCCCCCCTACCGGCCGGCTGACGATCAATGAAAAACGGAAGTGGGGGGAGGAGCCGTTTTTCGAGGATAGCCCTCCATTGGTCATCCTGCCAAAATGTACTCCCGCCAGGCGTACCGTGATGAAACCCATCAAGTTGACTCCACGTTTGAAGTCTCACACTCTGAAGACGAAGTCCCATGCCAAAGTGAAGACACGTTGCCGACGAACGTCGACCTTGAGACTGTGCGGCGTGTGGAACGGTCAGGCGATTTCGATGCCTTGAGACTGTGCGGCATGATCTAAGTGATTATGATGCCAAAACACTTGAGGCAATGTGTAAGGGCGTCGGAATCGAGTACTGTGGGAAAATGCATGCGATCTTCAATATCGCCGACTAGAAGGCCAGTGTGGCGTACGGATCCGAACAAGAATCAGGAGCAGCGGAGAAGGAGTCTGTCGAAGACGATGTGGATACCGACAGTGAAAACGGTGGGGATAAGGTAACTAAGACTCCTAATCACGAGTAAGGGTGCGCGACTCTGCGGCGTCAATACCATTACCTGTGTAATGTACGGAAGAAGCTGAAGAATGTGGAACCCACGATTGAAGCGGTTGTACGACTACTACTCGTCATTAAGTTGACTTTACTCGGCGGAATCAGGTGGTGCAGTAAGTTTGTGGCGACTTGATGTACGACTATTTCGTTCGACTATTCGAACGATACTGAATTTCCTTCTTGGAGAAACTGTGCTGTGTGTATGCGGCAGTCTCCCCAAATTGCAAATCGCAATATATTGGTAAGACTGTTCGTAACACCAACACTCGATGGCGTGAGCATCTTTATGCTAGCAAGAATCGAGGTCAGTCTCACTTTTATCGATGGTTAGCTAACTTTGGTTGGGAGCAGTACGTACTAGTTCCTATTGACATAGTTAGCGCTCATGAACTAGAGGAGCTCGAGTCTTTCTATATTTGGTATTATTCCCCGTTTCTGAATTCGACTGGTGCACGAAGAAGAAAGCGTATCTGTAAAAAATGTCGAATTGGACGGAGAGAACAGATTTGCAAGCAGTTGACAGTGACTGTTAAATGTTCGAGACCCCTTATTCCGGTAAGGGTCAGACGCCGTGGGCAGCTTGATAAGTCACTGCATGTTCTTGAGTGTCTTAGAGACGAATTTAAATTGAAACATCAGAATTTCGTTCTGCCATTTTCGGGCGGGAATGCATGGTTTGACACCTGGCATACTATCGTTGTGGATTTCGAAAAGTCCACTGTAAGAGTTGATGGCTGTGTTCGTAACCTGAGTTGCTGTAAGGGTGCTTTCGAAGCGGGTGGTTGCTTTCAGTTCATATTTCTACGGAGATGGAAACCAACCAGCAGACCATTAAAAGGCATTCTGGTTTTGATCTTGCGTAATCCAAAGCAATTGGACTATATATGGACGTGAAGGCTGAATAATCTTTTGAAACTGTATAATGTTGTTAAGGACTTCAGTCGGAATTCCACTAGGTGTTATCTTCGGCGTTTGTTGGGGCGTGTTTTTCGTGATAAGCACGACATTCATGTCAATTCTGATCTGATTATTCGTATCGGTTTTGACGATCGCATTAAATTTTCGGAAGTACGGAAAGTGGTGAATGATGGGTTGATGGAGTGCCAGCTCCCTTCGTGCTTCGCCAAGCGTGCCCGTCGGAAGGTTCGCACGGTCTGGACTAAGAATCCTATGGTAGGGGACATTTTGCACAATTAGACGACTTATGCCTCTAAAAGTGTGTTACCCTGTAGTTGTTCAGGCATGTCCGCTCATAAGGAGCATGGACACGTGCGCTTCCACTCGAGCACTATCGAGGGTCTGCATCCGTTGATGTATAATACCAATAACATCCTAGTCGATAGGAAGAAAAGTCGGATCATGAAGTTGCTTAAGGAAATCAAAGCTGGGTTTTCTCAATGGAAGAACTGCGGTATTGTACCTACACTACGTGTTGCAACAGAAAAATCCCCACGAGAAATAAAAGTTGAAAAAACATTCTTAAAAAAAAAAATCCTTCATATTTATAAATTATCATTCCAATGTTCGTCCAATTCTAAAATTTTCAGTTTTATTTGATAAGTTCCCGTCTAAATATGAGTTTCCCTTCCAACTACATCTATTTGTTCAAGATGGAATGGAAGTCTGGACGAGTTTATGAAATATTTGAATTAAACTTTCATTCTACTACAACAAATATCTTCTAATTTAGATTGGATTAACTTGTTTATGACTGAAAATCTTTACTTAGAATGACAATCCAATTAAAATATTTCATGAATTCGTCCAGACTTTCATTCCATCTCTAGCATGCAGTTCAAATAAGAAGGGATACCTCATTCTTGGAAGGAAACTTTTCAAGTAAGAAGGAAAATTTTAAAATTGGAATGACATTTTTTAAGATGGAAAGAAAATTTGAAATTTAGAATGTAATTTTAATATAGAATGATTATTTAATTCCTGGAAATTTTTCTGTTGTGAGGATTTCTCGTCTTGCTTGGTTAAGGGTGAGGATACCCCTGTTGGTTCCTTACCACGATCTATGGTCGACAATTGGAAGAAGTGTCTGGATGGGTTGGTCATGACACCGCTCGACCGTAACCCGGGTGAAACTCTGGTGCTCTGCCCTCAAGTCTACTACGAAGCTATGATGAACACGTTTGTTCGTAGCTCAGGCTATGTAGTAGTTGACCAACCTAAGGATCAAATTTTGAGGACAGCATGGGAGGAGGCACTGCTCTTAGACTTGAGGCATTTTGTCAAGTGGGACAAATCTGGGTCACTTGTATGTGTTGTCGAAGCACAAGGATCTGGATAGGTACAACCCTATTTGCCCTACGTTCAAGGAGTCAATGGCTAGGACGGGTAGGGCTGTGTCAAAAGCATTAAACCACATGTTGTTTTTTCTGCCAAGAAATTCGCACTTTAACTTGCCAGCTATCTCACGGTTTGCTGACAAGTTGAAAGTTATCAATGCAAGCATTGAACGGAATCGTAGGTACTTACGCATTCTGGCTTTTTCGTACGATATCAAGGATATGTTCAGTTGCCTCCCGCACGAATGTATCCTTGAAGCAGTCAACTGGTTGACCGAGATTTACCTTAAGAAGGGTTGTAAGTCAATACGAGTTAACACACGAGGGAGTGGGTCATCTTTTGGCCTCACAATAGGTGGGGACCAGTGGAGGAAACTGGACATCGACGATATCTGCAGTTTTGTACGACTGGAGCTTATGCATACATACACTCGTGCTACCAATGTTTTGTTGAGACAGGTCATCGGTATACCAATGGGCAAGATTATTAGCCCACCGTTGGCCTGCATCATGTGTGCTCATGCGGAATTCCGATTCTTATCTGGACTCGGGAGGAAGAACTGTTTGGTGTTTGATACTCATTTAGTCGACGATGTCTGTTTGGTTGTTGCCCACTCTTGTGACGTAGATGTAGCGCGTATTCAGGCGAGTTTCTAGAAATGCTACCCAGACAACTTGACACTGAAACAGATGGATGAGGGGAACCAGGATTGGGATTTCCTGGGCTGTGAGGTTCGCGTTCGACAATTCTTTTCATACGTGAGTTGTGTTCAATTGTCAAAAGGCGAGAACTGCATCTGGTCAGAGGATGACTTGGAGTTCAAAAACGAACAGTCATTTACATCATGGGGAGGAAAAAGCCAGAAAAGTGCCGCCATTGGAAGCCAATTGCACATAATTGAGCAGAATACCACTATTCGGAGTGAAATCCTGGTCTGAGTCCTGACCCTTAAACGTGAGTTATGTATGAAGGGTGTACCTGCTTAATTTTTCCTGAGAGTTTTGAAAAGATTTGCGTTTAGAAGGGATAAGGTTTGGGAAACCACAGTCCAACTGATTGAATCAACCAGTAGTGTGTTTGAATAGCGAGGGAACTGGTCTAGGGCGATGAGCACCGTTGGACAGGCAGGAGTGTACAATGGTATTGTGTTGTATGGTGTGGGCAATCCATGAGACTCTTTGCTTTCCTTTCTTTTCTTTTCTTTCTCGTTTGGCCTACTGTGAGGCGACAAGTCCTATCGAAGATGTGAGCTTGTCGGCTCGATACGTGGACGCACGCATGACGTCGGACCTTGGTTTGATAAGTAGGATGCTCGATCAGGGCGAGGCTTGTACATTTGTATGTTGTTGGTGTGTAATTTGGCGGCGGGAACCAGGTTCTCCCTGGACCCAATGCTGCCGACTACTTAGACTGGCCCAGTTACCAGGAAATTTCTGGCACCTGGGCCAGTGGTTCCGAGGCGTATAGTTTACCGAGCGATAGTACTTAAGACCATTTATCGAGGTAGGAATGCTCTTTCAGGACCAACGCGTTCCTTAAGTTGGCATTTCCGAAAATGCTAACACTTTAGGAGCACGGAGGAGGGCGAGAGGTGGAATGGCGTTGTGGGGTTAGATGGTGGTAAAACCCCCTGAAGATGACTGCGTGGCGGCAGTCGAAACGCGTCGGGGAGCCTATTCTGAGATATTAAAGCTTTTGACTGTGTTGAGTACTATTGTCCTCGTCAACGTTAATTGTGTCAACGAGTGAGTGCGTGCATTTAAATAAGAGTGCCTGTTTTCAACATTACATTACATTTGTATTATGTGAAGTGCACATTTGTAAATTTTCAGGGCATTTAGCTATGCCAAAAAGAAATGAAAAAACACCAAAGATGGCGGTGTCGAAAACGTGCTCCCGCACTCACTAAATATAGTTCTCATTTTTTTTTCCATATTTTTTTTATTTTTTTATTATTATTATTTTTAGTTCACGTTCGGCCTGAATGGCCGAACACATCCCCAAGGGTTCCCATACGTTCGGGCGTTCAGGTTCGGGCATTCGGCCCATCTTGAATGTCGGTTACCCTGTATATATATATATATGAGTCGGTGAAACTCCGACGAAACAGTTTGTCACAGCCCCTCGTTTGTTGTCCTCTTCTCTCTCTCTGCCTACGGTTTACCGGGCAGCTCTGTTTGTGACGATATATATATACTAGCTAAGCGCCCGCGGTGCGGGCGGTGCGGGCAATGCCTGCAAAAAAAAAAAAAAAAGGTAGGACCAAACCAACTGCTAAATTTCAGCATTGTTAACTAATTCAAGGAGCACAACACACATAGAGAGACAGAGAAAGGGAGAAGGAAACAAAGAGAAAGAGAGGGAGAAAGGAGGAAGAGAGATAGAGAGACACAGACAGAGAGAGAAAGAGGAGAAAGAAAAGAAGAATGTGATTGGAGTGGCTTGGTCGGAAGGTGCCTGAAGTGGCTCAATCAGTAGGTGTTTGGATTGGCTCGGTCGGTAAGTGCCTGGAGTGGCTCGGTGGGCAGTTGCTTGGAGTGACTCGGTGTGTAGGTGCTTGGAGTGGCTCGGGGTATAGGTGCTTGGAGTGGCTCGGGGTGTAGGTGCTTGGAGTGGCCTAGTCGGTAGATGCTTGGAATGAGTCGGTAAGTAGGTGCTTGGAGTAGCTAGGTCGATAGGCGCTTGAGTCGCTCAGTCGGTAGGTGCTTCGAGTCGTTGGGTCGGTATGTGTTTGGAGTGGCGGGGGGGGTAGGTTCTTGGAGTGGCTCAGTGGGTAGGTGCTTGGAGTGGCTCTATGGGAAGGTGCTTGGAGTGGCTCGGTAGGTAGGTGCTTGGAGTGGCT
>BFEA01000080.1:1995326-2016842 GCA_003427395.1 Chara braunii
TGACAAACTGTTTCGTCGGAGTTTCACCGACTCATATATACAGGGTAATTGGCGTTCGGGATGGGCCGAACGCCCGAACCCGAACGCCCGAACATATGGGACCCCTTGGGGATGCGTTCGGTCGTTCGGGCCGAACGCGGACCGAAGGAAAAAAAAAAAAAAAAAAAAAAAAATCAAAAAATCAAAAAATCTCAAAAAAAGATATGTTATGGAGAAAAATAAATTAAACAAGATTTGCCTAAGCATTACATCCGAATTCCTTACCAAATTTGAAATAAAAATCAAATACGAAAAACAAATACTAATAATAAAAATAAATAAAAATAAAAAGAGAATTAAATTTAGTGAGTGCACGAGCATGTTTTCGACACCGCCATCTTTGGCGATTTTTCATTTTTTTGGGGCATAGCTAAATGCCCTGAAAATTGACGGATGTATACTTCACATAATACAAAACCCACTAAAAAAGTTTCAAAAAATAATAAAAGTGTTTAGACCCCTAACTAAAGTGAAAACAAAAAGTAAAAAGTGAAAAAATACGTGGGCGAGCACGTTTTGACACCGCCATCTTTGACGATTTGTAATTCTTATTTGGCTTAGCCAGATGACTCGAAAATTTGCAGGCATGTACCTCAGGTCATAGAGAACTCACAAAAAACAAATCAGAAAAAAATAAGTATTTTGAAGCCCCAAAATAAGTTTTGGCGGGGGCCGAACGCCGTCGGGTTCGGACCCCGTAYGGACCCCGAACGCCCGTACGTATGGAGGTCTGCCCGGGGACCTCCGTACGTATGGGCTGGTATATATATATATATATATATATATATATATATATATATATACAGGGTTACCTGACCGAACGTTCGGGAGCCCCCGGGCTGGCCCCCGAACGTTCGGGCGTTCGGGGTCCCGTTCGGGGACCGAACACCTTCAGGTTCGGCCCCCGCCAGAAATGTTTTCGGGGCCTAAAAATAAGTTTTGTTTTCTGAATTGTTTTTTGCAAGTTCTGTATAATGTAACCTACACGCCCATAAATTTTGAATTCATTCTGCTAAGCCAAAAAAACATTAAAAATCGTCAAAGATGGGGGTGTCAAAACGTGCTAGCCCACTCACTATTTTGTTTTTTTTCACTTTATTTCGGGTTGTGTTGTGAAGGTACAACACAGGTGCAGATGTCAACAATCACACAAGTGCAAAACACAAGTGCAGGTGTGACACACACAGCGTCACCGTAGTGATGAAGTAGACGAGAATAGAACAAGTAACAGGTCCACTGTATTGAAACCAACAAACCCAGGAACTCCTTCAATCCACTATCCAACCGCGGTTCGCAGTCCACTGTCATCACAATAAACTGCTCGACCGCGGACCCTGAGAGGTTGAACTATACCTACGTCTACCTATTAATAGTTGGGACGGAACCAAAATTGTATCTGCCGCACAACCTTGTTGCTGCTATAGTCTAGATTAGTACCATGAAAAACCAAGGCTACTAGATTGTCAGCCGAAGGGTCCCGAACGCCATTCGACGTCAACTAACCTCAGCATAGCACCCCATACCAACCGAAGGGAAGCGGCAGTCCAAAAAGTAGGCCCACACTGGTTCAGATACGACAAAAGTTCCCTCAACCTGTTCAAGCCTACCACAACTACACTCAAATGGTTTACCCTGATCGGCCGTACTGAATCCGGCCCGGTTCGAGAAAAGCAGGCCTACTTTGCAGACCCAACTTAAGACTACCCTGTTCGGGCTTACATCCTCAGGCCAACAACCCTGTTGAAATCCAGTAAATAGCAAGATCGACAACAGTATTCCCACTTAAAACATTCAAATTGCTCAAACTCCCATTTGTCAAACTACTCGCCGCGAAATACACCCCCATCCGACTATTCCATACCTCATACTCACAGGCTTACTACTCATTCCCGCATACAAATGCAATTGTTCGTTGCCACAGTTTGTCACGCTGACTTGCGAATCTCCGAAAAACCCGATTAACAAATTTCATGGGGTAATCCTTCTTGGACAATTCATGTTGCAGTCCAAGTACTTTCCCCGGGATCTCCGATCGGATTGATATGTTTCGATCTATCCGATGTAGATAGCTCATGATAACGGCACTTTTATGCTTCTTACTACCCCAGGAGTAGTATGACTGTCCATTCTGGATCTGTAGTTCTTATGTTGTCCAAACTTTGTCCTCATTCCTAGACATCTGGATGCATCCAAGGAACGGATATGTATGTGATGTGCGAATCTGGCAACCGAGGAAGTCCAAAGTGCCAGAGCCATCATCAGTCCGTTTCATAATCAAATTCCTCGGATAGCAGTTAGCAAATGAATCCAAAATCACTGTTCTGCAGGACTCACTCTTACTTGAGATGGCCAAAAGCACATCATCAATCAAACGTATGGCACCCATATAACGGCACCTACGGCCCAATGTGCAAATCAGTCGATACTCCGAATATGCGCACATGATGCACGCGATAGGCGGGCTCATGCTTTTTCCCATAGGCACTCCTAACTCTTGTTTAAGTAGGACACCTTTGGCGAAAAAGTAAGTATGCCCAATCTCCAATCGAACAAACTTTTGGATATCCTTTAGGTACCGTCGTTTCCAGTGGTCCGCTCCTGTCGTAACACCAAAGGAAGATCCCTTCCCACGAGTATTTACTCGTACAAATTCATGGTCATTCCTTTCATGATGGTCGATGACCCAATCAATTGCCCTGAGAATGTCATCATGTGGTAGTTTGCTAAACATCTCCTTAATATCAAAGAAGTAGGAAGTCACCACATGATCACTTCCCAATTTCCCCAATCTTCGATTAATCCCCTCCATCCTGGTGCTCAACTCAGATACTGCATGGAGGTTAAAATGCCAGTTTTTGGGTAAAGCATAGAGCAGATGATTCAGTCCCTTGGCCACAATACGTGCCGTTCGTACCATTGCTTCGCTAAACGAAGGACAGATGGGTCGATATCGGCCCAAATCCTTCTGTTTAGGAATCACATAAGCTGACCCAAATTTTCCTTTCGGATCCCAGTTCACAAACTTTTCTAATTCAAGGCAACAGACATCCTCCCTGATCTCCCTCATCACCTGAGTTTTCGAGTGGCCCACTACCCGTTAACCTGTGTTACAAACGAAAGTGTTCATCATGGCTTCGAAATACACTGCTGGACACATAGCCACGGATTCTCCCAAGTTCCGATCGACTGCGGACACGACTAAGTCTTTCAGACGAGTTTTAGCAGCTGCAACCTCATCCAAGGAAAGAAATGTTGTGCCATCACTGCTCGAAGACATACAGTGAGAAAGATCCCAGTTCGAAAGATCCGGTACCTGGCCATTCAAGTTCTTCCAGTTTTGGAAACCTGTTATCAGTTCCTTACGAAGCAAGTCAAGCTTGTCGACTTCTTTTGCCCTCGGTATATTGTTTGCGTTCGAAAGTAACGGGTGCATATCAGCTACCTCGCTCAATCGAAACAGAACATGCTCATTCACGCGTGGAAAATCCAACCCTGTGCAACAACAGGTGAGCACACCACGTGTAGAGTAACTACGATGGTTGTGCAGCAAATCGGCAACCGTAGGATTTTTTGTTCCCACGATGCGAATTTTCCTTCTCGCTCGGAGCTTGAAACACTGTGGCAAGTCACACAACATTAACGTATCATTGGCTACTTTCCTAACTTCAGAAAAAACAATTCTATCATCAAACTTAATCCGAAAGGTAAGGTTTGCAGTTAAACACAACCCAAATCTATCCAGAAAACATTGAGACACAAGTCTTCGTAAGTACTTCCTCGTCGAATTTTTGGAAAAGTCTTTAATGACCCGATAGATGCGGAGCAGTGCTTCTATATTCCATTTATACAACTCACGCAACTTCCTTGGGTTGCGCAGACCAACCAACACATTCTTCAAATACTTGTATCTCGACTTCCATTTCACGACAAAAAGCACCTCAAAAATCCCTTCCTTTTCAAACAGACACTTACAATCCTTTAGGGCCAGTGTGCCAGACGAGCATTTAATTTTACTTTCCCCGAACAATTTTGCCATTGTTTTCCATTTCGGTGTCCAATCATGTCCACCGTCCGTTCGTATCAAGCAGCGTTGATTTCCAGACTCTAAGGTCTTATCCAAGAAAGAGTGGAGAAGTAAGAACTCCGAATCATTAGACACTTGGTGAAAATGAATCGGAGTAATCCGAACAGCAGGTTGCTTGTCACACTTAGCTCCCTTTTCTCGAAACCTTTCCCTCCTCCCCTGCTTCCGTTTCCTCGACTTCTTGGATACCCTTTTTACGCCCGAAGTGTTGAGGAATGGTGACCATCTACTAATATACAGTTCTTCCAATCTTTCCAAATYTTTGCCCTCAAAAATATCCACAGGAACTAACACGTAGTTACCAAGCCCAAAAGATGCAATCCATCTATGAAAGTGTGATTGCGTACGATTACGAACTGCGTACAGGTGCTCTYGCCAACGAGTAGTGCARTCTCGTGTGGTCTTTCCGACATAACACAGCCTACARTACRGCGATACTGCTACATACACCACASTACTCAATTTCARAAAGTCGATTTCATGYGTCTCATACATATAGAGTCATCGRTTAACATACCTGCTAAACCATTTCACCTGATTCGATAGTGCTAAAAGCACAACTATCAGGCGCAGTAGGTGCTCCAACTTACGGTTCACAACAGTGGAATTACATCGAAGACTAGTGATATATCTGCAGACGTCCCACCAGTTTGCCGGATCCATTCCACATCACACCTGTTCGGGTGCCTTGTCAGGTCCAGTACCGACAGAATCCGAGATCGGGATAACCTCAACCTTCACGTCTGTTTCCGGGAACTGGCATCTGGAGGGGCACTCTGCAATGTCGAGGATCGCATCAATCTTCCCCTCATAATGTAAACCTTCTTCCCTGCAAATACGCTGCAGCTCATCGGCACCGCAGTCTTTCAACTCTCTCATCACAGCATCACGGTAACGCAATCTTGCCAAGGCTTTACTCGCAGGGGTGAGGCGACCGCTTGGTGATGATTTTTTCTTTGCTGACCCCGTCACTTTGGCAAGTGGTGTCTTTATTGGCGTCTTCTTACACACACGGATTGGCGTGCGGACTTTTGTCCTCCTAGCCTTCGACCTTGTCATTCTTTCGCCCAGTCCTATTGGTTTGACCCCGCACTTTCACGGAGTCCTTTTGGGAGGAAGTTCCATCGGTGGGTTGTCTCCAATCCCCACGCCCTCTTCCCTCTTACGTTTCTCAGTAATGCATAGCTTCCCCGTCTTTTCACTCAACTCCTGCATAACACTCGTCTCGCTACCTTCATCACTGTAGTCCGACAGACTGTCCTCCTTCGAGGGACAGTCAATATTCTTCTTGCCTTTCACATCCTTCACCCCGGCTATGAGGGTCGGCAACACCGAGGTTTTCCATTCGCTAATCCAATCGTCTTTTATCTCGTTCATCATCAGCGCCGCATGTAGCGTCGCGTCCTTCTTCATTTCTGCACGTAAGATGGCTTCCTTCTTCGCTTTCTCCTGTTTCTTTAGCTTCCTCGCCTCTCGTCGCATTTCCTCTTCCAGTCTTCGAGCTTCTTCTTCCTCCAGCCTGCGCATCTCTTCCTCCTTTTCCCGAGCTTTCTCCAACTTCCTTCTCGATTTCTCTTCTTTCTTAGTTCTCTCAGCATCGATGTGCTCCTTCATGGTAGCCAAACCTTGAGGTAGCTCAACCAACTTCTCGCGTAGCTCAGCCTCTCTTCTCGGTGGCGAGTAATATCTCTTCGGCTCGTACCTTCGCGGGGATCTCGACCTCCTGGAATCACTCGATGTCGATGGTCGGTTCGAGTGGTGGTACCTGTCACGGTTTGGGCACTGCTTAGCATAGTGCCCAGGTTCGTGACAGTTGAAGCAGGTCGGTGTCCTACGGTCACCACTCCCAGACTCCCTATTATCTTCTCTCCTTTCAGACCACGACATCGCTTCCTCACGTACCCCCCACCACTTTTTCGGGGTGTCACCTCTCTCCAAAATACTCCACCGCTTCCTTATCTCAACTCCTCACAAGTGATAACGTAGATCCGTAGTACACACTTCTCCGAAAACATTAACCAGCCAGAACAACCACGCTCACTTTAACTCGGTAAGCTTCCCCAAGTAAGTTCACGTGTGCGGTAATGAGTTGTGAAGGTACAACACAGGTGCCGATGTCAACAATCACACAAGTGCAAAACACAAGTGCAGGTGTGACACACACAGCGTCACCGTAGTGACGAAGTAGACGAGAATAGAACAAGTAACATGTCCACTGTATTCAAACCAACAAACCCAGGAACCTCCTTCAATCCACTATCCAACCGCGGTTCGCAGTCCACTGTCACACAATAGACTGCTCAACCGCGGACCCTGAGAGGTCAAACTATACCTACGTCTACCTATTAATAGTTGGGACTGAACCAAAATTATATTTGGCGCACAGCCTTGTTAATGCTATAGTCTAGATTAGTACCATGAAAAACCCAGGCCACTAGATTGTCAGCCGAAGGGTCCCGAACGCCATTCGACGTCAACTAACCTCAGCATAGCACCCCACACCAACCGAAGGGAAGCGACAGTCCAAAAAGTAGGCCCACACTGGTTCAGATACGACAAAAGTTCCCTCACCCTGTTCAAGCCTACCACAACTACACTCAAATGGTTTACCCTGATCGACCTTACTCAGTTATTTCAGGGCCTAACAAATTTTATTATTTTTTGAAAACAAATCACTGAGTTATTGATTATGTAAACTACCTATCTGTAAATTTTCAGGGCATTTGTCAATGCCAAAAAATAATAAAAATCGGCAAAGATGGCGGTGTCGAAAAGGTGTTGGCACACTCACTCATTTTAATTCTCTTTTGATTTTTTCTTATTTTTATCATAGTGTTTATGTTCTGCATTTGATTTTTAATTCAAATTTAATAAAGAATTTGGATATAGTGCCCAGGCAAATGTTGTTTAGTTTATTTTTCTCCATAACATTTCTTTGTTTCGGAATTTTTGGAAAACTTCATTTTTTTTTTGTTTTTTTTTTTTTGGTCCGCGTTCGGCCTGAACGGCCGGCCGAACGCCTTCCGAAGGGGTCCCGTACGTTCCAGCGTTCGGGTTCGGGCGTTCGGGCCGTCCCGAACCCCGGCAACCCTGTATATATATAAACAGGGTTACCAGCCCGTACGTACGGAGGCCCCCAGGCGGACCTCCTTACGTTCGGGCGTTCGGGGTCCCATACGGGGCCCGAAACCGACGGCGTTCGGCCCCCGCCAAAAATTATTTCGGGGCCTAAAATTTTTTTGTTTTTTCTGAATTTGTTTTATGAGTTCTTTATGACGTGAGGTACATGCCTATCAATTTTCAAGTCATTTGGCTTATCCACATAAGAATTAAAAATCGTCAAAGATGGCGGTGTCAAAACGTGTTCGCCCACGTTTTTTTTCACTTTTTACATTTTGTTTTCACTTTAGTTCGGGGTCTACATAATTTTATTATTTTTTGAATTTTTTTTAGTGGGTTTTGTATTATGTGAAGTACACATCTGTAAATTTTCAAGACATTTAGCTATGCCAAAAAAAAAAAAAAAAATCGCCAAAGATGGCGGTGTCGAAAACATGCTAACGGACTCACTAAATTTAATTCTTTTTTTATTTTTATTTATTTTTATTATTAGTATTTGTTCTGTGTATTTTATTTTTATTTCAAATTTGGTAAGGAATTCGGACGTAATGCTCGGGCAAATCTTGTTTTATTTATTTTTCTCCATAACATATCTTTTTTTCAGATTTTGTTAATGATTTGTTTTTTTTTTTTTTTTTTCCTTGGGTCCGCGTTCGGCCCGAACGGCCGAACGCATCCCCGAGGGGTCCCGTACGTTCGGGCGTTCGGGTGAGGGCGTTCGGCCCGTCCCGAACGCCGGTTACCCTGTACATATATATATATATATAGGGTCACCAGCCCGTACGTACGGAGGTCCCCGGGCAGACCTTCGTACATACGGGTGTTCGGGGTCCCGTACGGGGTCCAAACCCGACGACGTTCGGCCCCCGCCAAACATTATTTCGGGGCCTAAAAATAATTATTTTTTTCTGAATGTTTTTCTGTGAGTTCTCTATAACGTGCGGTACATGCCTGTAAATTTTCACGTCATTTGGCTAAGCTAAATTCAGATTAAAAATCGCCAAAGATGGAGGTGTCAAAACGTGCTCGCCCAAGCATTTTTTCGCTTTTTACTTTTTGTTTTCACTTTAGTTTGGGGTCTAAACAATTTTATTATTTTTTGAAACTTTTTTAGTGGGTTTTTATTGAGTGCGCGAGCACGTTTTCAACACCGCCATCTGTGGCGATTTTTCATTTTTTTTTTTGGCATAGCTAAATGCCCTGAAAATTTACAGATGTGTACTTCACATAATGTAAAACCCACTCAAAAATGTTTAAAAATAATAAAATAATTTTGACACCGAAATAAAGTTAAAACAAAAAGTAAAAAGTGAAAAACAACGTGGGCGAGCACGTTTTGACACCRCCATCTTTGGCGATTTTTAATTCTTGTTTGGCTGAGCCAAATGACTTGAACATTTATAGGCATGTACCTCACGTCATAGAGAACTCACAAAAAACAACTTAGAAAAAAACAGTTGTTTTAGGTCCTGGAATAATTTTTGGCGGGGGTCGAACGCCGTCGGGTTCGGACCCCGTACGGGACCCCAAACGCCCGTACGTACAGAGGTATTTCCGTGGACCTACGTACGTATGTGCACGTGACCCTGTATATATATAAATATATAAATAGTTTTCCAACTATTATGATAATATTAACTTTTTTTTAGTTTTTAATTTCTTACTCGATATTGGTTTGGAATTCGGAGATGATTCCTGGACAAAAGTTGTTTGTATCATGTTTCTGTATAACATATATTTGTTACAAAAGTTAGTTTTTATGTTGTCCATTTATTTTTAGTTGTTTTTTTTAATTATCTCAATTTATTTGATTTTTTTGTCTTTCATTTTTAACTCGAGTTTGGTACAAAATTTTGAGATAAGTCTCGGGCGAATATTATTTGAAATAAAATTTTGCATAACACACTTTATTTTCAAATATTTTTGATGATTTTTTTTTTTTTTTTACGTATTCCCACGTACGGAAGTACGTGTACGAGCGTACATGTCACGTACTGGAATATGTGTATGCGTGTACGCACCCCCCACGTACACGTACGTTGTGGTACCCAGTTATATATATTTATATATATACAGGGTTGTCAGGCCGAACGTACGAAGGCCCCTAAGCTGACCCCCGAACGTTCGGGCGTTCGGGTCCCCATTCGGACCCCGCCAAAAATTATTTGGGCACCTAAATCTTATCATGTTTTTCAGATTTGTTTTTTTGTGAGTTCTTTGTGATGTGAGGTATCTCCCTCTTTATTGTGAAGCCGTTCTGTTTAGCCAAACCAAAATGAAAAATCGGCAAAGATGGTGGTGTCAAAACTTGCTTGCCGACTCACTAATTTGTTTTTTTTTTTCTTTTCACTTTTTGTTTCTCCTTGATTTCGGGGCATGAAAAAAATTATTATTTTTTCAAACTTTATTTGTAGATTCTTTATTATGTAAGATAAACGTATAAAACTTTTCATGGCATTTGTCACAGCCAAAACAAAATGAAAAATCGCCAAAGATGGCGGTGCCAAAAACGTGCTCGCCCACTCAATAATTTCGTTCTCGTTCTATTTTTTTTAATATTTATTATTATTGTTTATTTTTAGTACTTTTGATTTTTATTTCAAATTTGGTAACGAATTTGGATATAACATTAAGGCAAATGTTGTTTAGTTTATTCTTTTGCATAACATATATATTTTTTAGATATTTTGATTTTTTTTTTTTTTTTTTTTTTTGGGGGGGGGGGTCCACGTTCGGCCGAACGGCCGAACGCATCGAGAGGGGTGCCGAACGTTCGGGCGTTCGGTTTCGGGCATTCAGCCCATCCCGAACGCCGGCAACCTTGTATATATATAGATAGATAGATAAATAGATATATCTATATAGATCTCTCTCCCTCTCTCTTTTTGTATATATGTATATATATATGTATATATATATGTATATATATATATATATACGTATATATATATATATATATATATGTACATATATATATATATGTACATATATATCGTCACAAACAGAACTGTCCGGTAAACCGTAGGCAGAGAGAGAGAAGAGGACAACAAACGAGGGGCTGTATATGTATATATATATATATGTATATATATATAGCCAGGCCGAGTACGGAGGCCCCTAAGCTGACCCCCGAACGTTCGGGCGTTCGGGTCCCCCGTACGGGGCCCGAACCTAAAGGGGTTCGGACCCCGCAAAAAATTATTTTGGAACGTAAATATTAATAGTTGTTTTTGAATTTTTGTGTATGTGTTCTTTGTGATGCAAGGTATCTCCACCTAAGTTTTGAAGCCATTCTGTTCAGCTAAAACAAAATGAAAAATCGGCAAAGATGGTGGTGTCAAAACTTGCTTGCCCACTCACTAATTTGTTTTTTCTCTTTTTCACTTTTTGTTTTTCCTTTATTTTGGGGCATGAAAAAAATTATTATTTTTTCAAACTTTATTTGTAGATTCTCTATTATGTAAGATACACATATAAAACTTTTCATGGCATTTGTCATAACCAAAATAAAATAAAAAATCGCCGAAGATGGCAGTGTCAAAAACGTGCTCGCCCAATCAATAATTTCATTCTCGTTTTATTTTTTTTAATTTTTATTATTATTATTTATTTTTAGTGTTTGATTTTTATTTCAAATTTGGTAAATAATTATTTTAGTTTTTTATTTTTTTTGAAAAGTTTTCGCTTTGTATTTCCAAGCAAAAGTGTTCGAGGTCGGGGACCTCACAATTCTACCCGGTGTTCCAAGAAAAACCTGTTGGAAAACGGGTTCAGCGTCCCAAGATCACTCAGCCTCAAAAGGAAGAAAAAACTCCTCAAAATAGCCTTCAAGCACAGAGAAGGTGGCTGAATTGATCATAGCAAACCTTCCATTCCTTCAGCCTCTAATATACTATCCTTGCTGCGCAGGAGAACGCTGACATGTTTCTAAAATCGAAACACTATTGGCAAGGAACTGCGAACTGTAAACTACAAATCTTGAAATGCGTAAGACAATTCACGAAACTTTTGCAGTTTAGCCCTAAAGTTATTCCAGAGGCAAACTAAATTCATAGGTACCTAGGCTACCAGAGTGGCCCGGGGTCACTTGCACGGCCGGGCCAAAATAATTTAAAAAAATAAAAATAAATAAAATAGTTTTGCATTTTACTTTATATTTTAAATTTGGTGAAGAATTTTGATGTGACCCTGAGGCAAAAGTTGTTCAGTTTATTTTTTCGCATAACAAAATTTGTTTTCAGAAGTTTTGGATTTTGTTTTTAATTTTATTTTTTTTTGCTGGGACCTTACCTAATCCTTGCACGGGCTGGTCACCCGGGACCCGGGGGGCCCGACTGGTAGCCTAGATAGGTACCCAAATACGTACTCTATTTAAACTAGGTATATTAATCTAGTCTCCAAGAAATATAAGATTAAAAAAGAGCCAATCCAAATTCCGCGACTTATCAAACTAAGAAAGAGGAGTCTCGATAACTAAAGGCTGGGAAAAAGAAATAGACATTAGGGTTACCCTCTCCACATCACTATCCAAAACGCTGTAAAGAGCCTTTGTTGCCTAGACAGGTTTCCCACCACGTACCCAATGGATACAGCTCTAGTCTGCTCTTCACCGGGTCTCCCATAACATCCCTATCCTGTGAGTATCACCCTAAATTACTGCAAACATCCCAGCGCTTAAGAGTATCGAGAGTCTATGAATCTCAATCATAGTGAGCATTCAATACCAAAGCGAAGAGTTGACGAAAACACAGACCAGCTGAAATAAACTTAAGGCTGGCAAGAATTTTGCCCATCACACCCGGGAATCGTCCTTACCCTGTGAGTGTTACCCTAAGCTACTGCAAACACACCCCAGCACTTAAGAGTATCCAGGATCTATGAATTTCCATTCTACGTGAGAATTCAATACGAAAGCAAATGATAGACAAGAACACAGAGTCAAGACATCCCAACTATGCCAACAACGAAACAGTTCAAAAAATCTACTACGTAAGCAACTCTCAAGGAAAGGGGTAAAATCACCCACCAAAATTCGATAAATCTACCACATATCAAACTAAAGGACACAATCTAAGTAGCTCAAACTGGGAAGGAAGGATAGACCTTAGGGTTACCCTCTCGTCATTGCTAACCAAAACACTGTGAAGATCCTTTGTTGCCTAGACGGGTTTCCCACCACGCACCCAATGGATACAACTCTAGTTTGCTGTTCACCTGGTTTCTCATATCATCCCACCCCGTAGGTTTCACCCTAAGCCATTACAAACATTCCCCGGTGCTTAGGAACATCGGGTAACTATGATGTCTAAATCAATCAAAAGAGTTTATTACCAACAGACAGAAGTCATCAAATTACCTCATGAATAAACAGAGCATAGGGGACCAAACCAACAGCCAAATTACGTGAAAACCAAAACGTGAAGTAAGTGAACAGCAAACTGCCTTGCGACGACGAAAGGTCAAGCGGGACTTGCAGAAGCCCTTGGCCCCGCCGGAGCGTTGCCACCGCAACCGCACGCTCTCTCACTTCGTCCAGATACGCCTCTCCACGTTTCATGCTTCCCTGATAATCGAGGCAATCCGAATGATATATCGTGAGCTATAGCGCGCGGCCTTTGGATGGTAAGAAAGGAGCACCCCTTTCCAGCAGAAGGCTTGAGGGGAGGGCGGCTCCTCTGGTATCAAAGTCCTGTGAGGTATGTAGGTTGGTATAGAGGTCAGGTACGGAGCTGCCAGGGTGCCATGGCGTAAGAGTGCATGGCACTCCCTACCCACTCAAGGGCTAGGCTACACCAGGGCACTGTCGCCATAACTCTCACACAGCTATGGTGCCTGGCAGGGTATGCGCCTCGTGGAAAGGATTCAGCGTCCTCATACCCCGACGTTGCAAATTTGGTAAATAATTTGGATGTAACGTTGAGGCAAGTAATGTTTAGTTTATTCTTCTGCATAACATGTATTTTTTTTCAGATTTTTTGGAATTAGTTTTTTTTTTTCTTTTTTTTCTTTTTTGGTCCGCGTTCGGCCGAACGGCCGAACGCGTCGAGAGGGGGTGCCGAACATTCGGGCGTTCGGGTTCAGGCGTTCGGCCTGTCCCGAACGTCGACAACCTTGTATGTATATATATATATATATATATATATATATATATATATATATATATATATATATATATATATATATATATATATANCTGCCCGGTAAGTCGTAGGCAGAGAGGGAGAAGAGGACAACAAACGAGGGGCTGTGACAAACTGTTTCGTCGGAGTTTCACCGACTTATCAGGAGGCTGAACCCTATATATGCTGGGTTGTCGACGTTCGGGATAGGCCGAAAGCTCGAACACGAATGCCCGAACGTTCGACACCCCCTCTCGACGCGTATATATATATATATATATATATATATGAAGGGTTGTCGGCGTTCGGGATAGGCCGAACGCTCGAACACGAATGCCCGAATGTTCGACACCCCCTCTCGACGCGTTCGACCGTTCGGCCAAAAGCGGTCCTCCCCCCCAAAAAAAATAAAAAATAAAAAAAATAAAAAATTACAAAACATCTGAAAAAAATATATGTTATGCAGAAAAATAAACTAAACAACATTTGCCTCAATGTTACATCCACATTCTTTACCAAATTTGAAGTAAAAATCAAATATTAAAAATAAATAATAATAATAATAAAAATTAGAAAAAATAAAACGAGAATGAAATTATTGAGTGGGCGAGCACGTTTTTGATACCGTCATCTTTGGCGATTTTTTTTTTTTTTTTTTTGTAACAAATGCCATGAAACTTTATATATGTGTATCTTCATAATAGCGAATCTACAAATAAAGTTTAAAAAAATAGTAAGTTTTTTCATACCCCGAAATAAAGGAAAAACAAAAAGTGAAAAGAGAGAAAGAACAAATTAGTGAGTGGGCAAGCAAGTCTTGACACCAAAATCGTTGCCAGTTTTTCATTTATTTTTTTTTTGTAACAAATGCCATGAAACTTTATATATGTGTATCTTCATAATAAAGAATATACAAATAAAGTTCGAAAAAATAGTAAGTTTTTTCATGCCCCGAAATAAAGGAAAAACAAAAAGTGAAAAGAGAGAAAGAACAAATTAGTGAGTGGGCAAGCAAGTTTTGACACCACAATCGTTGCCAGTTTTTTTTTTTTTTTTTGGCTGCACGGAATGGCTTCAAAATAAAGAGGGAGATACCTCACATCACAAAGAACTCACAAAAAGAATTCATAAAAAAATAATAATATTAAGGTCCCAAAATAGTTTTTTGCGGAGTCCGAACGTCTTAAGGTTCGGGCCCCGTACGGCGACCTGAACGCCCGAACGTTCGGGGGTCAACTTAGGGGCGTCCGTACGTTCGGACTGGCAACTCTGTATATATATATATATATATATATATATATATATATATATATATATATATATATATATATATATATATATATATGCAATAACCCATGTCATATGTCTCGTGGAATATCGGAGGGTTTATTAGGCCGCCCTCAGCCCAAGCCAAAACAAGGAATCAGACGTGAGACAGTTGACTTTAGTCAACTGTCGAAATACCAACAGTCTAAGTCCAAAAGTACCCAGTCCAGGCCTCCGGCCAGGCACGCACATTCTTTTGTATGCAGGTACCCAAACAGCATCAGGTCCGGAGGGGAGTCTACAACTGTACACAATCCAGGCCCTCGGCTGTGAGTCAATCTGGACGACTGTGGGGAAGGGAACCAAGGCCGGAAAGCATCATCAAATACTACTTAAAGGTTGGCTTCGAGGTGGTCAAAATTCAGTCTTGCTATGATGCTTGGACGTCCGCTTGACTTCAACCAGACACCGGCATTGACGCTGGCATGACACTGGTGAGACGCTGGTTGGACGCTGGTTGTGCGCAGGCACTGTGGACAACGACGCGGACTGTGGCGTCATGCTGACGCGTTCTGCACGATGTGCCAGACGTGCTAAAGTGGTGTTGCCTATGGTCTACATTGCATGCTGATTTGGCGCTGCCTATGGTCTACATTGCATACTGATGTGGCACTGCCTATGGTCTACATTGCATGCTGATGTGGCGTTGCCTATGGTCTTCATTGATGATGTGCCGCATGCTACTTGTTTTGATTGCTTACGTGACATTGTCCACACTGTCTACATAAGGTGACTGGTTGCGAGGAGGAGGGAGATCGTGATCTGTGGATGATTGAGTTCGGGTACTCACCTGAGGTTGACGTCGTCACAGTATTCTGCACTGTTTTCATGGTCTTCACGAGATAAGAGTGTCACGTGGCACTAATGTGTGATCATGATTATTATACTTGTTATCATATAGTGGTTGATGACGTGGAGAGGGAAGCAGCCCGATCAAGAAGTGGGTTTTGATGGGATTATTCGTGTGTGATGATGTGATCTTTTATCATCGCTTCCACTTCCTCCTCTATCTAATCTCCCTCCACTCTCTTCGTCTAATGGTAATGAGATATTGTTTCAGATATCACTTCTCAATAATTTAAGACTCGTTGCAGATGTCAAGACTATTGGTGCATGACGACTGATGAGTATCTGTCAGACGGGGTTCATTACAATTTGGTATCAAAGCAAACTCCTTCATCGCAATGTTGTGTGTTGTCAGGTGTTGACCTGACACCCAGGTAAGTGGGAGGTACCGCATCTGCAAAACGAAACGCGTTTATTAACGCGCGAGGTAATACCGTAAGTCTAGACATTGTAGTATTGCACGTGCGAGCAGTTGTCCCTTCAAGATGATGACGTGGTTGCACTGAAGACTTCAAATTACAAGCGAGAGCTTCGTTGGTAACAGGCTGACGTGGCGCTGGTGAAGAAAGAGATTAGGACCGCTGATAAGGCGCATTGCTTATGTGGCATGATGTGGCGCTGGTCAAGAAAGAAATCAGGACCGCTGATGTGGCGCATTGCTGACGTGGCGCTGGTGAAGAAAGAGATCAGGACCGTTGTATTATTGTTGTTGCGCTGATGTAGCATGTCGGTGTTGAGTGTCAGTGTGTGGCAGACCTTCACGGCGACGTGGCATCCGTCCTTGTAGATCTTTGCGGTCCTTGACGCTGACATGGTAGAACTGTTGCGTTGACATGCCAGGGGTAACACGTGGCATGCAGAGAGAAGGTTAACAACAGTCATATTTTTCATCACCACTTCAGGACACCCTTCACCACTCCAGGATGCAGCCTGCCTAAACAGGTGGTTTTCAGGGTCTTCGGACCTTTCACCACTTCAGAACACCCTTCACCACTTAACAGCCATTTCGTCAAAATGGACATATTATATTTTTTGAACGAAATCAAAACTGACTTTTCTTGCCAAAATCCGGTCGGAAGTTTTTGCTCCTGGGGGTCCGGCGTTCTCAAAACGCCGGACCCCCTACATGTATCTGATATATGGTTGAGACCAGATACTTTTTTTTTTTTTTTTTTTTTTTGTATCTAGTCTCCCACAATAGACCAGATACATGTAGGGGGCCCAGCGTTTTGGGAACGTGGAACCCCTAGGAGCAAAAAATTCCGACCGGATGTTGGCAAAAAAAATCAGTTTTGATTTCGTTTAAAAAATATAATATGTCCGTTTTGACGAAATGGTTGTTACTTCAGGATGCTACCTGCCTAAACAGGTGGTTTTCAGGATCTTCGTACCTTTCACCACTTTAGGACCATTCAGGATTTTCAGACTGCCCAAAACTCTCACTTCACCACTTCAGGATGCAGCCTGCCTAAACAGGCTTTCACCACTTCAGGACCATTCAGGATTTTCAGACTGCCAAAAACTCTCACTTCAAATTTTCATTCCTGAATTTTCAGCTACCCGTTAACCGCTTGTGGGCATGCATACAGTCTTCCGAGGAAGTGAGTGTGCAATTGGGTTGCATTGCTGCTGACGATGGTACGACCAAAAGAGGACGGAAGTTAACCATTGATTGGTTGTTGTGTTAGCTTTTTACTCACATGTTGATTGTCGATGGTTGTTGTGCATACTTACGAGTATGTTGTTATCCTGATCACACTCGTCGTGGTTGCGGTATCTGTAGTTGTAGGATGTCATCACAAAAAACAGACAACAAAGTTAGGACTTAGAAATTAATTGATAACATGCTTCTTTGTATTTGCCTTGCTTACTTCTTGCTGTAGGATTTGTATGTGTCGTGGAATTTATTTTTGTCTTCTTATATTATATATTGTGCGGCATCTATACATTTGGAAAAATGAATTACCTCTGGAAATGTCTACGTGCCTCCATCTTGACAGGGTTCATTCCTCTTTTTTTTTTTTTTATCACTCTCCAAGTCTATGCTGATTAGGAAGGGGGGAGACTAAGGACCCGTGGCCAAATTGAAACAAGGAAGCAGACCTTAGTCGGTTTTCTTCACCAGTTTCCCGGTGAGGTACATGGCGCCGGTTCAGAGATTGAACAACGGATTCATGATCAGTTCAATCTGCGTGATGCAGAAGGTAAACCAAAAGTCGTGGAAACCACCGTTCAAGTGATAGAGACCGGTAAGAAGGTTGAGGACCTCATAAAGCAAAGATGAATAGTCCTTGACCGGTATGTTGCTGAGAATCTGGACAAGATAGAACAGGAAAGGAAGAAAAGAAAAGAAAAAGAAAAAGAAAAGAAGGTGGAACCGCAACTATTTTTTGAGATAATGAAGGAGAATGTTAGGTAACAGAAAAATGTCCCCGAATTAAATAATCATTCTAGAGTAAAATTACATTCTAAATTTTAAATTTTCATTCCATCTTAAAAATTATAATTCCAATTTTAAAAATTTTCGTCTTACTTGAAAACTTTCCTTCCAAGAATGGGGTATCCCTTCTTATTTGAACTGCATGCTAGAGATGGAATGAAACTCTGAATGAGCTCATGAAATATTTTATTGGATTGTTATTCTAAGTAAGGATTTTCATTCATAAATAGGTTAATCCAATCTAAATTAGAAGATATTTGTTGTAATAGAATGAAATTTTAATTAAAACATCTCATAAACTCGTCCAGACTTTCATTCCATCTTGAACAAACAGATGTAGTTGGAAGGGAAATGTCATATTTAGATGAAAATTTATCAAGTAAAATAGTAAACTTTAGAATTTGACGAACATTGGAATGATAATTTATAAATATGAAGGATTTTTTTTTTATGGAATGTCTTCTTAACTTTCATTTCTCGTGGGAATTTTTCTATTGAAGTTCGTCATAAACTTCTCTTTAATAATTACTCGGACTTGCTCCAATGATAAAAATGTTGAAAAAGAAAAAACCTTGATTGTGGGACACAGATTGTGAGTTATCGTTTAGAAAGTTAGAGTACGTTCTGACTCACTACCATGTCTTAAAGATTGTTGACCCTTTTCTTCCTTTCATCGTCACGACTAACACAAGTCAGTATGAGATTGGGGTTGTGCTACAACAAGATGACGGTAAGGGATATAGACTTATCCAGTTTATGTCCAGAAGACTTCTTTCAGAGAAAGTTATCAACTCCACATATGAAAGAGAATCGTATGCCTTAGTTGCGGCACTAGATACCTGGAAACATTACTTGTTAGGGAGACATTTCACCGTCTATTCTTATCACTCTACTTTGAAGTGGATCAAGACTCGGCCTAAACTCTCTAACAAGTTGGTAAGATGGTAAGCTTTCCTTGATACGTTTGACTTTGAGGTGAAAGTCATCAAAGGTAAGTCCAACGTGGTTGCGGATGCCTTGTCCAGGCGTGCAAATTTCTTTGGGACAACTGTCTCCTATCTCGATATAGGGAATGAACTTAAAAGAGCAGATTTGCAAGGGTTATGAAAATTATCCTATTTGGAGTCTCATCATTGAGACTTTACGAAAGAACCCTGAATTGTTCTCTGAATACTGAATGACTGACGACTTATTCATCTTTTTGGATAAAACCGAAGAAAATTTGTGTATTCCTCACCTAGAACAAATCAAAAGTTTAATCGTTGGGGAATGTCATGATGCGGAAGGTCACTTTGGTCTTAAGAAGACGTATGTCAATGTCCGAGAATTGTTTGAATGAAAAGTAATAAAGGAAGACGTACTAACGTATGTGCAGACTTGTTTTGTCTATCAGAGGAACAAACTCTCACATGAGAATCTGATGGGACTACTGAGACCGTTGACTGTTCCACGTGAGTAAGGTGAGTCTATTTCCATTGACTTTACGAGCCTCACTAAGAGTTAAAATGACAACAGTCAGGTAATGGTCATCATGGATAGATTCTCAAAGTATGTTGTGTTCATTCCTGTGTCTGTTGAAGCTAGAATCGAACTAGTCATCCAGAGGTTTCAGATTCGATGGGTCTCTAAGTATGGATTCTCAAAAACCATCGTATCAGACAGAGATGTTTGGTTCACTAGTCTACAATGGAAAAAGTTGATGGAAGTCTATGGGACCAAGTTGATAATGTCATCACGCAGACATCCTGAAACGAATGACCAAACTGAAGAAATGAATCGTTTTGCCAACAACTTTTGTGAGTGTATGTCCGACATGATCAGATAGATTGGGATGAAAACTTGCCTAAAATTGTTAGTGTCAATAATAACAACATACATATTGTTACAGGTAAAACTCATAATGCACTACATAAAGGATGGAAGCCTAAGTGTCTTATTGATGCGTTAGGGATCAAATTCAGAGGCTATCCCCAGGTACGCGTGAATTCGGAGTTTTGTATGACGAAGACATAAAAAAGGTTAAGGAAAAAATACAGAAGGTCCAACTACAAATGAAACAGGCTATAAACATCGTCGACCTTGACAATTTCAAGAAGGGGATTTGTCTGTGTTGAGTCTCAAAAGTTTTCCTTAGAAGAAAATGTGTCTCAAAAACTGTTACATGTCTACTACGGTCCCTGGGAAGTTCTCAAAGTGATTGGAGGTGAAGATGGACATTCCTACCGCACCTAAGGACATAACCTGTCTTCCATGCGTCTAAACTGCTACCCTATGTAAGAAGTGATAACTTTCCAAATAATCCATCTATGTTTCCACCCTCTATGAATGGAAGCAACGAAGTTGAAAGAATATTGGAACATGGCTATTTTTCTACAGGTGACAAAGGACGACCTCAGAAGCAGTACAAGGTAAAGTTCAAGTCCCAACCTCCATCTGAAGCCAGATGGTTTAGTAGGATAGAACTCCTACCTACAGCTTCTTACATTATTGTTGCATATGAACATGGGTTAAATAAGAATTAATGTATTTTCAACGATGGAACTCGAAAACTAGGCCGGCAGGAATGCAATAACCCATGTCATATGTCTCGTGGAATATCTGAGGGTTCACTAAATCACCCTCATCCGGGGCCAAAACGAGGAATCAAGGTCTAGACGTGAGACAGTTGACTACAGTCAACTGTCGAAATACCAACAGTCAAAGTCCAAAGGTACCCAGTCCACGTCGCCGGTGTCGGCGCGAATACCCTTATAAGGGTATCCGCCTGGTTTTTGCAAATGACAGAAAAAGGAGTTTGGCTTAAAGTTAAGCATACCGTGCGAGGCGCGGCTGCGTCTATGTGGTTACGATGGCCGGATGGTTGACTAGAACAAAGAGTGTGTGGGCGCGCAGGTTTGAGGAGCGCGTGATTCTGTTTCTATCGTTGATTATAAAGTCGGCGCGAACGCCAATTGGTTTGTTTCTATTTTTATCTTTATCTTTATTTTTGTTTATTCTTGATTAGACTAGGATTTAAGGATAGTTTTCTTTTGTTGGTACGTTTGATTGAGTTACGCGCGCGTGCGGAGAACGACCTCGACGGCGGCGAACGACGGCGACAGTGTGACTGCGGTAGGTCTCGGCACACGAAGTGGTGCGAGTGGCGGTCGTGGTACAACTTTGGTAAGTCGGTGCAGACGCGGGGCTGCCGCGCGCACGGTTGTAGGCAGAAATGAGGCTCAGGCCAATCTTCCCGGCCCTGAGCGTAGCGCCGCACCGCCTTATATGGCACTCCGCGGATGTTGATCTTAGGCTTGGGCTTAGCCTTATAGGTTATGGTGTTGGGTTATTGTTATGGGGGTTCGGGGATCGAGGCCGGTGAGCATCGGCACAGCAGCAACGGAGCGACGTGGAGGAAATCGGGGGTGGGTTGAGGGCCCGACGGGGCTATCCCCCTCTGGTTTTATTGGCGGGCATGGCGGTGGGTCCGACCTGCAGGGCTGGCGAGGTGCCGGCAGCTCGCTCTTCCCCCCCCCCCGTTAATGTTTTTGTATTTTATATAT
>BFEA01000080.1:2016947-2032200 GCA_003427395.1 Chara braunii
CCCCCCTTAATGTTTTTGTATTTTTTCTATACCTTCTTTTAGTTTTATTTTCGTCTTCCCGCGTCCCGTGCTAGGACGTGGTACGTGGTTGTAGCCAGGACCCATGGGCGTAGCGCAGTTGGTACACCCATGAACTGCCGAAATACAGACCGCACTCGATACTGGATGGGTGGGACCCGGTACTCTGAATTGCCTGGTTCTGCTTAGGCTTCGGTTAGGCCGAGGGTGCCGCCCCGAGGCTGCCGTGAGGCCGGTCCTTTGGGACATCCGTTAAAGCTGGAAGGATACGGAGGAGATCCGCATGGCCCCTGCATGAGGTTGACATGCATAAGCCCCCGAAAGAGGGGCCAGGTCCACGCCCGATATCGTGGGGCAGGGCGATACTACAGCTGCTCGGGGTGTGAAGGGGCGTGGGGCGTTGTTGTAGCCGAGGTCCCTCGGGGTACCCGCCGGGGTCGGAGCGGTACAGGAAGACTAGTTGGCCCGTACGCAACGCGGGCAGGTATAAAGCCGGGGTAGCATTCCCCTTTTTTTTTGTTTGGCAGTAGGAGAGTTCTCCGATTTAGTTCTCGGGTTATTCGTGCGTAGTGGGCTGGTTAGTCGTAGGGAACTAATTTCGGTTGGTAGTAACACAGAGGAGAAAGAAACGGCGCTGTGATGGGCGCCAGGCAGCGGGCGGGCAAGTGCCGAGGCTGAGAGATGGAGTAACGCAGAGGGGTGGATGAATTGGGACGGGGTTTGACGCCGGGTGCATGTGCAGCAGAGAGGGAGTGGCATGCACGGCAGATAGCGGAGCAACGGGGCGACGGGACGAAGAAGCGGTGAATGAACTGGGATCGGGAACAGCGCCGGGTGGGGACGAGATGGGGTAGGCTAAGGGAGGCGCAGAGCAGGGGGACGAGCAGATAGCGCAGCAGG
Organism: Chara braunii; assembly: GCA_003427395.1. Classification (NCBI taxonomy): domain Eukaryota; kingdom Viridiplantae; phylum Streptophyta; class Charophyceae; order Charales; family Characeae; genus Chara; species Chara braunii. Next base: position 2,017,866 of record BFEA01000080.1, read on the forward strand.
GTGGCGGGCGTTGAGGCAGGCAGGAGGGGAAAGCTGGGGAAAAGAGGTGAACAAACCTGGTCGGGGCCCTGCTCCAGGTGCAGCCATAGTTGAGGTGGCGGGGATTGGCTATGGTAGGGGCGAGGGAGTAGAGGGGAGAGAAACGTAGAACTCACCTGATTCTTAACGAAATCAGGTGAGGAAAGGTGCTACGTAGGGGATAGAGGCCCGGGCGACCACGGATTTGTGGTCGGATTAGACGGTAAGTTAGTAATTCAGAAGATAGGAAAGAAAGGGGGTGCGCGGGCCATGGCAGACAGCGGGAGAAGTGAGTAAGGAAGAGGGATAACTCGGCCGTTTCGCAACGAAAACGGGCGAGGTAAAGATCGATTTTGGGGTTTTGGAGCGTGGCGACTCCAATGGTGTAGTTAGTTTCAGTAGAAAATTAGTGGATTAGGTGTTAGTAAGAAAAAGACTGCGCGGAGCTATGGCGGGAATATAGAAGATGAAGGAAAATCGAGAGTGTTGGTCGATTTCTAGTGAAAACGGTCGGGAAGGGGATTAGAATAGGGGGTTTAGGCCGGGGCGAGCGTGACCGTGGAGTTAGATTGGAGAGAGCGTGACCGTGGAGTTAGATTGGAGAGAGAGTTAGTGAGTTTTGAGTTAGGCGAGTTTTGGGCTGCGCCGGGAGATGGAGGGAGGAAACGAATAAATGAACTGGGCGGGCTCCGCGCCCAGGTGCATTCAGAGACAGAGGGAAGATGGCGGGGAGGAAATGGTAGAATCCACCCGTTCCTTGACGGAAACGGGCGGGGAAGGATTCGAAATGGAGGTTTTGATGGCGGGCGAGTGCAATGGTAGGGTCGGTTTGGCCAAGGAGTGAGTAGAACAGGAGTTAGCATGGAGTGGGGCTGCGTGAGGAGAGGAGGTCTAGGAGCGGGGTACGACGAGCGATTGGCAGCGGACAGCTGACGGAGCGAGCGACATACCGCGAGAGGGATAAGAGTGGTGGGGTCGACGAGGCAAGGCGGGAGAGGGGGCCTAAGTGTGAGGGTGTATCTGCCCATGATCTAGGGGCAGATTCATCCCTGCACTACTCCCTTGATGAGTAGCCGGGCGGTGCCCACGATCCTGGCCCCATTCACCACCCGATGGTTTACGGGGCCTAGCAGGACAAAGGTGGGGACGAGCGAAAAGGGAAACAGGGAGGATGCGGTATTCCGATGATGTATCTCCCCACATCTTCAGTGGGGGATTCATTTGCTTTGGCATGACCCGTGAGGAGGGGAGCGTGGTCGTCGTCTCGTGTTTCTTGCAGGGCTCTCCGTGAGATTCAGGGACGTCGTCCTCATCACGATGTTGTAATCTCCTTAGCAATCGTGCTGATTGCCCGTTGCTGTTGTTGCTAGTGTTCATAGCGGGATGCTGTATGAACTGTGGTCAACCGGTACCGTAGTTGCAATGGTAGGCTGTAGACTGATGTTATCCTAAACTTCCGGGTGACGTGAGATCAATATTGGCGGTGAGATTTTGACTTGTACGGTGCGAATGCTGGGGACTGCGCACCGGTCAGGTCAGGCTGGAGAGGGGCAGGCTTGCAGTGGCCTACATAGTCGGCGCCTGCACTTTGGTCGAAACTGTTGTCCTGCTTCAGAACAGCCACAAACCATTCTTGGGCCTGTGTGCCATTGGAACCGTGGCCAGTATGCCTCAGGCCAGGGGCTGTGCGGGTTGTTGGGTCATTACAACTACGGGGCTGTGAGCGGAGAAGGAGGCTGCGGGAAGACGTACCTACCTGCTGACCGGGTGCAGTGCCCAGTTTGTTGAGCGAAGCAGCAGCAGATCAGCCGTGGGACTACAGTTCGCTGCAGATCCGTCTGCTGGCCGGTGTTGCCTGAGCTACGGGCGGTGCGAGGTTGTTGCTGTGGCTTTCAATAGAGCATAGAGGGTGAGCCTTAAGTGAAACGCTGTGATTTGAAGGGTGACCACGTTGTACACACAAGTTGCGGTAACGACACAATGGTTTAGGGAAGTGATCAGGCTGCGAAAGAAGGGCACATTGCCACGATTTGGAGGACCGTCAGGAGGTCAGCATTTGACACTTTGACTTCAGTTTAACAGTGCTGCTGCGGACTGGGTACGGGCAACTGCTGTACTATTGACTGCCACTGAGTACCATGTCGTGTCTAAGGACTACTACGGGTTGTCGTGCGGCCGCGACGGGCCAAGGGGAAGTATTGGAGCCTGGGGAGGCGATCAGAATGGACAGATAAGGGTCACTGGTGTAGTTTGGGAGGTCGTTGGAGAGTAGGTTTCAACAGTTGACTCTCGGTCAGGCCAAGCTGCTGCGTTTTGTCTGGCCGCCATTGCGGGGCCCTCAGGCGCGTTGAAGATTACGAGGCCCTCTCGCGCGAGTTTGAGAGCACCCCTCTTATATCTGAGAGACTCAAACTTTCTCCTTCTGCCCTTCTTACTCTAAGTCTAGTCAGGCGGCAGGCGGGATTGCAACCCGTAGGTCCGCGCCAAGGCCTCTTTGGGAGGTTTGCCCCACCGATTGCGGGAGCTCTGCCGGAGCCTAGGCGAGGCTCAAGAGACAGGGAATTGAAGGGTAACCATTGCTTCCCCTTTATATACCCTGGTATAACCCCTATCTGTACCCCTTGCTATGTTTGACTGAGTATGTTGCATGCACCCCTATTTTGACTCTAGTTTGACTGGCAGGACACCACTCAGATTAAGTAAAACGAATGTGTGTGCAATCGCAGTTTCAGTTTGTTGATTGACTGAACGCAGATTGTGAACACAAAGGGGGTGCATCTGGGGGAAGGGTGGGTGAAAGGTGGTTTTGCTTGAGCCTGAATGGGTCCTATGGGGTCAGACCAGTTCCATAAGATTGGACGGTCTGACCGCTGTGTTTTATTTTTGAATTGCATGGAGAGTCAGACCAGTTCCATAAGATTGGACGGTCAGATTGCTCTGAATTGTGAGGGTTCGACTGTGGCTGACTTTTCAGAGGCCAAACCTGTACCATAAGATTGGAGGGTTTGGTTACCATGTTTGGTTGGGTTTTTGTTCTGTTTCCTTTGTTTTTGGTCGAGGAGGTCTGAGCAAGTCCATAAGATTGGACGGCTCAACCCCTTCATGTTTCATTCTGAGGGACTAATTTTCGTTGAGGGCAAGGCATGTCCATAAGATTGGACGGCCTTGGGCTCATGCCGCACACAGTGGATCAGAGAGCAACGAACATGGCAGAGGACCAGATATGTTCCATAAGATTGGACGGTCTGGCCCAATGCCTCGCACATGCTGGAACCCAAAAGGTTAAATTTTGGCTATATTTTATACTATCATATTTATGAACAGGCTAGCCAAGCATGGGTTCCATAAGATTGGACGGCCTGGCTATAGCTTATAATGGAATGAAGAGAGTATAACTAAGAGTATAATTGAAGGTAACCCTGGGCAGGTCGGGCCTTGTTCTAAGATGAACGGCTCAGTCCTATGCCCAATGTTTGAACATTAAGTTCAGAGAGGTATATATAATCTGGATATTAAACAACTCAAGGCGACTAAGCCTTGTTTCTGAGATGAACGGCTTAGTCATACGCCCAAAAGAAGAGAGAAGTAGTTGTGCATCCTGTTCGTGTATACTTAATGGTTGAGTCAGGCATGTTCCATAAGATTGGGCGGCTTGGCTTTATGCCTTATGTAAGTTGGGTATAAGGGATAAAGCATTGAGAGGTCATGAAGTATGGTCTGTTCAGGTATGCTTTGGAGTGGTGAGAGTACTTACTTTTATGCGTTGGCCTGCATGTGACTGAGTGAGGCTACTACTTGGTGCGAGTTTTAGTTTGACAGGTAGTTGCTGTAGTTGCTCGCCACGTGCTAGAGCGATAGAAGTTAGTTCAATTCCTGCATTTTCTGGGCTAAGTTTTTTTTACTTAGATCAATTCTCGCATTTTCTGGGATCTTTTATAATACTTGGCTTTGTATAAATTTTGGTAAGCTACTTTCTCTACGGGAAGCGCTGCCGAAATTTCTACAAATCCAGGGAGTTAGTCATTTTTTGACTTTTTTTAAGTTCAATTTGTCTAAAGTTCATATATGGCTTAGTAAAAATCTGGAAAGTCTCCTTTTCTAAAGGGAGTGTTGCCCAAATTTTTGTTAATTCAAAGAGTTCGACAAAATTGGACTTTGGAAAGTCAATGACTATTTATGTTTTTTATATTTGAGCTGATATAAATTCTGAAAAGACACTTTTCCTACGGGAAGCGCTGCCGAATTCTTTTTAGTTTAAAGGAGATAGATTATATTTTAGGGGAGATTTATATTTTAGGGGAGATTCTGCCATTAGTCTACCTTTGCTTTGGGCACTGGCTTAGAGGTAGGCTTAGACTTAGTTTGCAGATAACTTTGAGTGAGAACGTGCTATGGAGGTTTATCCTCCATATGCTGATGATTTAGCTGGGCATTGACCTGTATTATGGTATAGGTTTTTCTTGGACATTCGATTTAGGAATTTGACTAGTTTCAACTTGATCCTGCGAGGATCATCTTTGTTATCACTAATAACAGGTCGGTTGCCGATTCGTCGGCTTACGATTCAACTCCAATTCACTCTTGCCACTCAACCTAAAGGTTTTAGCCTTGAGACTTGAATTGTTTTGTTGTGTTTTTACCCGGGCTTTATTGAATGGCCATCCAACAAAAGTACTGAGTATTTATTTAAGAGTTGCACGAGCGAGGCTTGTATGGCTAAAGCGAGGGGTATGAGTGCGAGGAATGGTTGAAGTTGACCCCGTGTAGTGCGTGGACTTTTGGTTGAATCTTTGATGTGATTGCAGGTATGGTTATGGTTCGGACTTGGAATGTGATTGCCTGCGATTTCATACATATAGCCTCACTGTGACTGTGAGAAGTGATCGTCCTATATAATCAACCCTTACGTATTTATAAGTGCCCTGAGTATTTGAGAGGCCTGCTGTGAGTGTGAATAAGGGTTAACTGAATTATGTTTCGAGAGGGAAGGGAGGTTCCCTTTTTACCCTTGCTCTTTAGAGTTTGTATGGTTGGACGTTGTAGTCCGTGGCAGCCGTCAAAGTCAAACCCCTTGACTTTCGCCCAGGCCCGGAGTGGGGCTCCTCTCCAGGGCAGTAAAAAGCAACTGTCACCACATGTGTGAACCTGTGTACCACCCACTCTGCATAAGGTGCAGAAGAGGGTGTGTGGTCTTCAACCGCGTTTGGCGGTTGTCCAGCGTCGAGAGATTAACCTTCAAGGCGCGTGTCAGCCGACACTTGAGTGTCTTGAGTGTCGAATGCGACCCTCGAGATTATCGAGGACCGCACGATTATGGGCACTACATAGTGCGCCATCATTGCGACTGCCTGCGTACATTTGCATTGCGAGTCGATATGAGTTAGCCCTGCGGCCTCGCGGTTTTATATCAAGCCTCGCGTGCCGCGCCTATCCGATTTCCGCATCAAAAAGTTATGGGATGGCTACTGAAGGGGCTAGGAGCGTTGTCACGTTGTTAATGTTGTGTCGTTTCGTGTGTGTGTGTTTTATTTTTGTGTTCGTAGAGTGGCGTGCGCGTGGTGTGTGGGATGCGTCCTAGTCGACCGACGACGAGCCGCACTTGGGACTTCAGCCCCCCAAGATGTCGGTTCGCGTGTGGGTCCGATAGGCGTATTACCGCTCGTACCCCCTATGCTACAGCGAACGATAAACGCCCTCGGCTGGTCCACCTCTGCGATTGCAACTAATTAGCTTTCGTATTGTGGACTGGTAGCTCGGCGGGGATATGCCCACCGAAGGGAGGTGACAACTCCCGTAAGGTGGAGGTAAGTTATGCCTCGCGTAGGCCCTATCCTGTCGTAGGGGCTCGCGAGAGGTATGGCTGGCGCACGCGGCCGGAGCGGCCTAAGGAAGCTCCATTTGTGTGTCCGTGACAAGGTTGGTCCAACTCCTGCGAAACGCGGCCGAGAGGGTCCCGCGCTGCCACGTGCGGTACCGGACCGATGCGCCCGACACCGGTCAGGCACACACATTCCTTTGTATGCAGGTACCCAGACAGCATCAGGTCCAGAGGGGAGTCTACAGCTGTACACAATCCAGACCCTCGGTCGTGAGTCAATCTGGACGACTATGGGGAAGGGAACCAAGGCCAGAAAGCATTATCAAATGCTACTTAAAGGTTGGCTTCGAGGTGATCAACATTCAGTCTTGCTATGCTGCGTGGACGCTGGCTTGACTTCGACTAGACGTTGAAAGCTGGTTGTGCGCAGGCACTATGGACAACGACGCGGACTGTGGTGTCATGCTGGCGCGTTCTCCATGATGCGTCAGGCATGCTGAAGTGGCGCTGCCTATGGTTTACATTGCATGCTGATGTGGCGCTACCTATGGTCTTCATTGATGATGCTGTGCATGTCACCTGTTTCAATTGCTGACGTGGCATTGTCCACGCTGTATACATGAGGTTACTGGTTACGAGGAGGAGGGAGATCGTGATCTGTGGATGATTGAGTTCGGGTACTCACCTTAGGTTGACGTCGTCACTGTATTCTGCAGTGTCTTCATGGTCGTCACGAGGTAAGAGTGCTACGTGGCACTACTGTGTGATCAGAATTATTATATTTGTTATCATACTGGTTGATGACGTGGAGAGGGAAGCAGCCCGATGAAGAAGTGGGATTTGATGAGATTACTCGTGTGTGATCTTTGATCATCTTTTCCACCTTCTTCTCTATCTAATCCCCCTCCACTCTCTTCGTCTAATGATAATGAGATATTGTTTTAGATATCACTTCTCAATAATTGGAGACTTGTTGCATATATCAAGAGTACCGGTGCATGACGACTGATAAGTATCTATCAGACGTGGTTCATTACATATATAGAGAGAGAAAGAGAGAAAGAGAGTACCGGTGTATGACGACTGGAGAGTATCTATCAGACGTGGTTCATTATATATATATATATATATACAGGGTTGCCGACGTTCGGGACGGACCGAACGCCCGAACCCGAACGCCCGAACGTACAGGACCCCTTTGGAAGGCGTTCGGCCATTCGGGCCGAACGCGGACAAAAAAAAAAAAAAAAAAAAAAAAACGTTTTCAAACAATTTCTAAAAAACAAACTATGTTATGGGAAAAAATAAACTAAATAATATTTGCCTGGGCACTACATCCAAATTCTTTACGAAATTTGAATTAAAAACAAATACAGAAAATAAACATTATGATAAAAAAAATAAAAAATAAAAAGAGAATTAAAATGAGTGAGTGTGTCAGCACCTTTTCGACACCACCATCTTTGCCGATTTTTAATTTTTTTTGGCATTGACAAATGCCCTGAAAATTTACAGATATGTAGTTTACATAATAAATAACTCATTAAAAAGTTTTCAAAAAATAATAAAATTTTTTAGTCCCCGAAATAAAGTGAAAACAAAAAGTTAAAAGTGAAAAAAAAACAAAATAGTGAGTGGGCAAGCATATTTTGACACCCCCATTTTTTACGATTTTTAATTTTTTTTGGCTGAGCAGAATGGCTTCAAAATTTGTAGGCGTGTAGGTTACATCATAGAGAACTCACAAAACATAATCCAGAAAAACAACTTATTTTTAGACCCCGAAACATTTTTTTGCGGGGGCCGAGCATGGAGGTATTCGACCCCCGAACGGGACCCCGAACGCCCGAACGTTCAGGGGTCAGCCCGGGGCCCCTCGAACGTTCGGTCAGGTAACCCTGTATATATATATATAAAGGGTCACCAGCCCATACGTACGGAGGTCCCCGGGCCGACCTCCGTACGTACGGGGTCCGAACCCGACGGCCTTCGGCCCCAGCCAAAACTTATTTCGGAACCTAAAAATAAGTTTTTTTTTCTGAATTTATTTTTGTGAGTTCTCTATGATGTGAGGTACCTGCTTAAAAATTTTAAAGTCATTTGGCTCAGCCAAGTAGGAATTACAAATCGCCAAAGATGGCGGTGTCAAAACACGTTCGCCCACGTTTTGTTTCACTTTTTATTTTTTGTTTTCACTTTAATTCGGGGTCTTAACAATTTTATTATTTTTTGAAAACTTTTTAGTGGGTTTTGCATGATGTGAAGTACACATATGTAAATTTTCAGGGCATTTAGCTCTGCCAAAAAAAAATAAAAAATCGCTCAAGATGGCGGTGTCGAAAACGTGCTCGTGCAGTCACTAAATTTAAATCTTTTTTTGTTTTTTGTTTTTTTTTATTATTAGTATTAATGTTTCGAATGTTATTTTTATTTCAAATTTGGTAAGGAATTTGGATGGTTTTCTCAGAAAAATATTGTTTAATTTATTTTTCTCCATAACATATCTTTTTTTCAGAGGTTTTTTATGATCTTTTTTTTTTTTTTTTTTTTTTGGCTCCGCGTTCGGCCTGAACGGCCGAATGCATCCCCAAGGGGTCCCATACGTTCGGGCGTTCGGGTTCAGGCGTTCGACCCATCCCGAACGGGCCGAACGCCGGCAACCCTGTACCCGAACGTATGGGACCCCTTGGGGATGCGTTCGGCCGTTCGGGCCGAACGCCGACCCAAAAAAAAAAAAACAATTAAAAATAAATAAATAAATAAAAAATTCCGAAAACAACATATGTTATGGAGAAAAATAAACTAAACAACATTTGCCTGGGCAATACATCCAAATTCTTTACCAAATTTGATCTTTGCCAATTTTTAATTATTTTTTTGCATTGACAAATGCCCTGAGAATTTACAGATATGTATTTTACATAATCAATAACTCATTAAAAAATTTGCAAAAAATAATAAAATTTTTTAGGCCCCGAAATAAAGTGAAAAAAAACAAAATAGTGAGTGGGCGAGCACATTTTGACACCCCCATCTTTGACGATTTTTAATGTTTTTTGGCTTGTCAGAATGGTCTTAAAATTTATAGGCGTGTAGGTTACATCATAGAGAACTCACAAAAAACAATTCAGAAAAAAAAACTTATTTTTAAGTCCCGAAATTGTTTTTGGCGGGGGCCGAACCTGGAGGTGTTCGGCCCCCGAACGGGACCCCGAACGCCCAAACGTTCGGGGGCCAGCCTGGGGGCCCCCGAACGTTCGGTCAGGTAACCCTATATATCGTCAAATAGATATATATATATATATATATAGGGTAATCGGCGTTCGGGACGGGCCGGACGCCCATACCCGAACATATGGGACCCCTTGGGGATGTGTTCGGCTGTTCAGACCGAACGCGGACCCAAGAAAAAAAAAAAAAAAAAAAAAAAAAAAAAAAAAAGTCATCAAAAAAATCTGAAAAAAATATATGTTATGGAGAAAACTAAACTAAACAAGATTTGTCCGAGCATGAAGTCCGAGTTCCTTACCAAATTTGAAATAAAAATAAAATACACAAAACAAATACTAATAATAAAAATAAAGTTTAATAAATAAAAATAAAAAAAGAATTAAATTTATTGAGTGCGCGAACATGTTTTCGACACCGCCATCTTTAGCAATTTTTCATTTTTTTTTGGCATAGCTAAATACCCTCAAAATTTATAGATGTGTACTTTACATAATACAAAACCTACTAAAAAAGTTTCAAAAAATAATAAAATTGTTGAGACCCCAAGTAAAGTGAAAACAAAAAGTAAAAAGTGAAAAAAAAATGTGGGCGAGCACGTTTTGACACCGCCATCTTTGGTGATTTTTAATTCTTATTTGGCTTAGCCAGATGACTTTAAAATTTATAGGCATGTACCTCACGTCGTAGAGAACTCAAAAAAAAAAATTTAGAAAAAAAAAATTATTTTTATGCCCCGAAATAATTTTTGGCGAGGGCCGAACGCCGTCGGGTTCGGACCTTGTACGGGACCCCGAACGCCCGAACGTACGGAGGTACGCCCGGGGGCCTCCGTACGTACGGGCTGTCAACCTTGTATATATATATATATATTGTCACAGAACTATAGACTAAGAGTATTAACACGTGAAGTAAAAGAAGAAATAAGATAAGCAAAAAAAAGAAAAATGAAAGAACAGACAGGCAAAGAGACAGACCACCAGAATGACACTTTGTTTCACAGTATTATTATTTTTTTCAGTGTTTTACAAAAAATATTTACACTGAATCAAAGGATAAAAATAAAAAATAAAGACACATTGAAATCATGCAGTTTCTTAGTCTTCTTAACGTCTCCTCCGCTGTGCCTCTAATGTACAAGGCTCGCCACGTTGATGAAGTTGAGCGCGAGCTGCCCCCATCCCCGTATGCCATAACAGCCAACTTGCACGCTATGGGAAAGATGCAGAGTGAAGGAAGAGGTGTCAAACACAAGGGAGAGAGGAGCAGAAAAGGAAAATCGATAGGCAGAGGGAGAAAAAATAAAAATAAAATAAGGGTGACACAAGCATCTTCTTTCTTTTACTGCATTCTTCTTTCTTTCACTGTTTTGCAGTTTTCGTGAAGACTTTACCACGTTCATTTTTCAGCGCACCTGCACTTCCTTCTTCATTTTTTATTCTCATTTTCACCCTTCGGACTTTTTCTTTGAGGGTGCTAGAGTGCAGGGTACAAACAAAGTAAAACGACAAAAACTCATGTTCTTCTTTTACTGCAGTCTTCACTGCTTTGCAGTTTTAGTGAAGGGTTTCCCACCTTTGCACATTCCTGTACACTCTTTTCAGCGCACCTGCACATTTTTGTCAGTGTGCAAGGTACGTCTAAGTAAGACCCTCACGACAGATAGGATAACTATCATAAGGATGCGGACGATGGTAGCAGCCCTCCCGCTGATCTATAGGATGAAAATCATTCAGGTAAGCAACTTCGTCACAGCAGGAACCAGGATGGCTAGCATGGACCATACCTCTGAAGCATGCACGGCAGAGGGTATGCCGGTTGCAGACCATATATATATATATAATTGTAAGCAGGGTGGCCGATGTTTGGGATGGGCCGAACGACCGAACGTACAGGACCCCTTAGGGATGCGTTTGGTCATTCGGGCCAAACGCGGACACAAAAAAAGGAAAAGAAAAATTTAAAAAACATATGTGCTATGCAGAAAGATAAAATAAACAACACTTTCTTGAGCTTTAGATCCAAATCCTTACCAAATTTAAAATAAAAATAAAATACAAAAAATAAATACTCATAAAAAAATAAAAATAAAAAAAAATAGAGAATTAAAATTAAGGAGTGCGCAAGCCCGTTTTCAACGCCTCCATCTTTGCCGATTTTTTTTTCCGCATAGCCAAATGCCCTGAAAATTTATATGTGTGTATTTTAGATAATAAAAACCCATGATTATTTTTTTTTAATAATATTTTTTTTTTGCCTCGAAAAAAAATGAAAAGAAAAAGTACAAAGTGAGAATTTTTTTTTTTAAGTGGGCGAGCACGTTTTGACACCTTTATCTTTGAAAATATTTGATTTTTTTTTGGATTAGCAAAATGACTTCTAAACTTTTTCAGACATATACCTAACATCATAAAGAATGCAAATATATATATATATATATATATACAGGGTTACCTGACCGAACGTTCGGGGGCCCCCGGGCTGGTCCCCGAACGTTCGAGCGTTCGGGGTCTCGTTCGGGGGTCGAACACCTCCAGGTTCGGCCCCCGCCAAAAACAATTTCGGGGCCTAAAAATAAGTTTTTTTTTCTGAATTTATTTTTGTGAATTCTCTATGATGTAACCTACACGCCTATAAATTTTGAAGTCATTCGGCTAATCCAAACAAATATTAACAATCGTCAAAGATGGGGGTGTCAAAACGTGCTCGCCCACTCACTATTTTGTTTTTTTTCACTTTTAACTTTTTGTTTTCACTTTATTTCGGGGCCTAAAAACTTTTATTATTTTTTGGGGAAAAAAAAATGAGTTATTGATTATGTAAACTACATATCTGTAAATTTTCAGGGCATTTGTCAATTTCAAAAAATAATTAAAAATTGGCAAAGATGGCGGTGTCGAAAAGGTGTTGGCACACTCACTCATTTTAATTCTCTTTTCATTTTTTATTTTTTTTATCATAGTGTTTATTTTCTATATTTGATTTTAATTCAAATTTCGTAAAGAATTTGGATGTAGTGCCCAGGCAAATTTGTTTAGTTTATTTTTCTCCATAACATAGTTTGTTTTTTCGAAATTGTCTGAAAACGTTGTTGTTGTTGTTGTTGTTGTTTTTCGCGTTTCGCATGAACGGTCGAACGCCTTCCGAAGGGGTCCCGTACGTTCGGGAGTTCAGGTTCGGGCGTTCGGCCCGTCTCTTAGGTGCCAAAATAAATTTGGCGGGGACCGAACCCTTTTAGTTTCGGACCCCGAACGGGATCCCGAACGGTCGAACGTACGGAGGTCCGCCCGGGGGCCCCTGTACGTACAGGTTATTAACCCTGACTATAAATATATATTGGACTGTTCAGAAATGGTTTGGTAAATATGACTATAAATTTTCATGCCTTCATTTAAACTGCCTAAAAAAATTGTTATCATCGATTATTCCACCTATATTCCTTTTGTTTTCCCCAATTCAAGTTGTCATTATTGAAAGGACAGTAAAATCTTTTTTTTTTTTTTAACCTTTTAAAATAGTTCAAAGGATTGTAAAACTTAACTGTAATGATACATCGAAGTTTTTAATCAACATGATAAAATAAATCCATAACCTTAAGATTTGTTCATGAGTCATGTTTCATGTAAGGTATCCACTTATTAGGCATCATTTTTATTAATTACTATTTCGATTTTGAATTGAACCACAAAAGTTGCAAATATGCCTTACGTCCAACTAGCTAAAGTTTACCCTCTCCAGTCCAACCCTTCATATCAATCCAACGTCTAATATGCTCGGGATACATGCAGGTGCAGCTTGTTTGAATTTAAAATCAACGTTATTTCAACTAAAGAGTAATTTGTTGGGCCGCCAAACACCACTGAATGACTTGCTTAAGCACTATCGGACGAGCCATATTGCACGGGGATTTTGGTCACCAAGCATAGTCATCATATGCAATCTTGTGAGCATATACCTGGCTTAGTCACGCAGTGAGTGTTCCAATGAAGCTACCTTAGGCGCCCCCTACTGACTTTATCTTGATCAAGGTCTAACCTATGACAACCCCACGGAACCTAGTTCCACAACCTTAGCATAACAAATTGCTACTACCAGTAGAGTTGGATGTAGTGTTATCTAAAGGGCATTCACCCACCAATACTTGGCCCAATTATTGGCCACGAAAAAAAATAGAGTAGAAACATTTATAGCAGATTAGGTTTCGCGCTCCTGTAGTGACTCATACGTTTCTTAAAATCATAACTTGTTAAACCACTAGTAGTGCCCAGAGGTACTTGTCAGACCGACCCTCCGGCTACCAGTACGTCGAACCTACCCAAACCTGCACCTACCAGTAGTCAAACATGAAATACTAAAAATGAGAAGACGAAAAAAAATGACATTTTTTGTTAAAAAAATAAAAATAGAATTACCAACCATTTTTTTTTTCTTAGCATGCAGGTGGAGAGAGAGAGAGAGAGAGAGAGAGAGGGAGAGAGACAAAAAAAAAAAAAAAAAAGACCCTCTGTTCGTTTTCTTTTCCCGCGGTGTTCGTTTCCCTGTTTATTTTGTTATAGTTTATGTAATCTTTCTTTTTTGGACCGTCTTTGGGATTTTTTTTTTATTATTATTTTTTTTTCATTCAGGTGGTTACCGATCGTTCCTCCCCGGACCCCCATCCAATGCGGCTATTAATACAACGCAACAATAAAACAATGGTTGACTGAGGTACTGGTGATTTAACGGACACAATCTTAGGAAGTATCGATGATTAAACTGCTCCCTGCTAGTATCATGTCGGGGGAGCAGGGTAATACCAATCCCAAAACCTACGGCAGTTCTCTATAGTGCCCTCGTGCACGTCATTCTTATCTGTATATTATAGGTTGTGCCATCTTGAGGGAATCAACTGCCCAGTGCTACCGTCTTAACCCGAAAATAAGGTACGTACCTTGTATATGAATACAAGGTACGTCATACCTTGTATATGAATACAAGGTACGTCATACCTTGTATTGTCGAATACAAGGTACGCACCTCGTATATGAATACAAGGTACGTCCTGCCTTGTATTCGAATATAAGGTACACACCTTGTAAACGAATTTTAGGGAGCAACTTTCCTAGTAAGGCAAAAAAAGGGGGGGGGGGGGGAATATGTAGTAAATACCTACGTTGCATAGAGTACACGTACGGGGCCTTTTCGTACAAAACGTACAGGTAATATCTGTACGGGATCTGTACGGGAACCTGTACAAAAACCTGTACGTCTTGTACGCCCTCGTACAAAAAA
>BFEA01000080.1:2034100-2047642 GCA_003427395.1 Chara braunii
ACACCTGTCTCTTATACACATCTAGATGTGTATAAGAGACAGCACACACACACACATACACACACACACACACACACACTCATATCGATAAATGGAACAACTCTCTCTCTCTCTCTCTCTCTCTCTCTCTCTCTCTCTCTCTCTCTCTCTTTTTTTTTTTTTTGCACGCTCTTAGTCTCGTTGCTTTGGCTACCTTAGGGCTGCATTCCCCGCGCCCACGCGGTAGGCAATCATATTGATGGGGCAGGATAGACAATATCATATTGATGGGGCAGGATTCAAAACCCACACCAGTTCGCTACAGGGTCGATTCCAACATCCCCCTGCACCACATTCTTATGAGTGCATTATGGTTTATCTTGAGGTCACCAAGTACCCCCTGCTAGCATCTTATCGGAGGCCATGGTAATACCGGTTCTGAAACCCACATCAGTTCGCAGCAGGGCCAATTGCAACCAGAGGGAACCCTCTGGCGCATCCCCCCTGCACCCCATCCTTCTCAGTGCATTATGGGTTGTATAATCTCGAGGATATCAACTGCCCCCTAGTAAATATCATATAAGGGGGAGCGAGGTACTACCGATCCCGAAAGCCGCATGAGTTTGCCTCAGGGCCGAATCCAACAAGGGAATACCTCCGGCCCATCCCCCCTGCATTCCCCGCCTCAATTTGTTAACGACTGTGTCTGCGTCTGGTGTTGTTGTATTGGGATTTCAACTCGTGGCCTGTGTATATTTCGCCAGTGAGCTACACGTGTGTAACATTCAGCCACGAAGGTAGGTGGGTGGTTCTGCTTTTCCTACTTTGTTCGGGAGTAACCGGATTGCACTACACCAGCGAGGATAGCCGTGGGAGTGAAAAATTTAATTCGAAAAGACGATGCACATAATGGGGAAATAAATTCCCAGATTGTGACGTGGAGCGGAATCCGCTTACTCCCTAAAGAGTGCGTGATCTGGGCCAATATTTTTTATTTTTTATTTTTCTCAAAGTAAAAGCTACATTCTTCTCTCAATTTCACCTCACACTACCCACTTTCCTCTCTGCTTCCTTTCCTCTTTTTTTTTTTAACAGGGCGACGGGCTTGAGATATCATCATCGACCTGATCAGCCAGTGGAGTTCGAACGCGGGTCTGCATTTCAACAGTTGAGGGGTGTACCAACTTCTCTAGGCCAGTTGGTATCTGGCCAAAGTCTTCCGAATAGGCTTCCGACCAGAGCTCCCAGAGCTTGACAGCCTACAGTCTCGTCACGAGATTGGGACCAAGGGTATCCCTTCCAAAAGGGGTGAGGGTGAAGCGGTACTTCGTCGGCTTGTGCGAGGACGGGCTGGCTGTGAACCAGGCCGAGGCGTTCCCAGCCAGCCGTATCCACCCGCCAATGCAATCAGTTTCCATCATGAGAGCGTGCTCTGCTCTCTGAGCATACTCACACTAGGCCCTCAAAATCGCAGAATCCCAAAATGAGCGGCCAGATCTAGTCCTCCTATTATGAGGACTCGATCTGGCCGCTCATTTTGCGATTTTGCGAGTTTGAGGGCCTAGTGTGAGTATGCTCTCACGCGGGGACTTTCCGGGACGTATCGGATCACCACGGGCGCATTCCTGCGTGTTCTATGTGGGCGTACACTGGACGGTAATACCTATCACTGTGGGCGTTTAAACGATTGAGGGGTCAGAGCGGTGTATTGGCTTGTGTATCGCGCTGTTATCAGAATCTCGGTAGACACCGTCCAAGCATTCCAGCACGGCGACCTCTTGCCCCTGCGCACAGGCTCTCCAGCACGTCGTCGGCTCTCTCCGCCTGCACTGCATTCGCGCTGCCGTCTACAAACGCTGCGTTGTTGCGAATAAGAGCGCGTACTACATTTCATTTCTTGCTTGTGCGGGTGTTGATTGCTTCGCGTACCCATCACATCGTTATTCGGCAAGGAGGCGGTAAGTCAATGTGATTCGAGAGTCGTGGCGTTCTGTTCTTCCCGCACGCTCGGTGACGTTGCAGCTACCCTTGGCGTGTTTTCCTTGTTCCTCTTTCTCCTCCTCTGGAATTCCCAGAATACTCTTCTTCTTCTTCCTCTATTTCTACTCTCTTTCTCAATCATCTCCTTCTCGTGTACCTTCTACATGCTGCTGTCTTTGCCAGCGTTTCCTTATTCTTCTTCTGACTGCGTTGGATTGTCTTCAG
Organism: Chara braunii; assembly: GCA_003427395.1. Classification (NCBI taxonomy): domain Eukaryota; kingdom Viridiplantae; phylum Streptophyta; class Charophyceae; order Charales; family Characeae; genus Chara; species Chara braunii. The sequence goes on from BFEA01000080.1 coordinate 2,036,285, forward strand.
GACTTCTTTGAGGAGCTGTGGGGTGATTTTTTTTCCGTCGAGTCGGACTCGTTCGCCTTTTTCGCGGAGTGTTCTCTTAAGTTTTGTCCGTGGCCGTCGTCTTCGAACGTGTTCATTTTTGTTGGGGACACGAACGCTCGTGTTTACGCAAACGGTTACGGTACATTTGATCTTGAGATTTGTCAAAGTGAGTGATTGACCGGTTTGTTCGTCCTCCTACTGTGAATGTATCTTTTCAATTCCAAATTTGCATGTACGCATCAGTGAGTGATTGAGTGGTTTGCTTGTCTTTTTACTTTGTTTGCATCTATTCCATTCCAAACGTTTATGTATGCATCTTTTCAACTTGTATTTATTATGCTTCTCTTCTATCGGTCAGGGTTATTACGTATTTGTTGTCGTCTCTTCAGTACAATCGATCTTTCATCCGTTCCCGCTGTCGACGGGGCTGCTCAGCTTGTACGTTCACACATCTCTTCTGACGATCACCGTGAAGTTGTATTGCGCTTCGTGGTGCTCTTTATGATGACTGACACTGTCTCTGCCTGACCTTCGGTGCTTGTTTGGGTTTGTACGTAAGTAGGGAAGGGAAACTATTCAAGTTACAAAGGAAAAAAATGGAAGAGGATGCCTTGATTCTTTGTCGTCTTCGTTTTCCCTCTTACGTTGGACGTGCTGTTTTGGTGAAGAGTTGTGTGCCAATACGTCCAGAATACAGTACAATCCGTCTTTCATCCGTTCCCGCCGTCGATGGTGCTGCTCAGCTTGTACCACCTGACGACACCGTGAAGTTATATGGCACTCCGTGGTGCTCTATGATGACTGACAGACGGATTGTTCTGTCTCTGCCTGACCTTCGGTGCTTGTTTGGGTCTTATTCAAGTAAGGAATGGAGATCATGGAAGCTGAAGAGGAAAACTGGAAGAGGGTGCCTTAATTCCTCGGTTGTCTTCGTTTTTCCTTTGATTTCGAACGTGCTCTTGTGGTGAAGAGGTCTTTTTTCTCTTCGTCCGGTTATCATCAATCAACCAATCTATCAATCGAAGAAGTTGATTGATTGATTGATTGAGGGGCGGGTGAACGTCCGGCGAAATAGTGTGGCACTCCTTACATTGTGGGGTGTATAACTAATACGCGCGCGCGCGCGTGCACGCATGTGTGTGAGAGAGCGGGAGCGGGAGCGGGCGAGGCAGCGGGGGTGAAAGTGGGATAGCGTGTGTGATTGTGTGCGTGCGTGTTGCGTGTGTATGTGTGCGTGCGCGTGGGGTGTGTGAGAGAGCGGGAGGGGGAGCGGGGGAGGCAGCGGGAGCGGGAAAGGCAGCGGGGGTGAAAGTGGGATAGCGTGTGTGATTGTGTGTGCGTGCGTGTTGCGTGCGACCGCCCCGAAGCAATCAATCAGTCAGTCAATTGAAAAGAGGAAAAAAAGCTGCACGTCTTTTTGTTCACACTCTTTTTGTTCTGATTGATTGTTTGATGGTTGAGGGGGCGTTCGCCACTTCCCCGAGCAGACACACGAACACATACATACCCCCGCGCGCGTTTTTCTTCCTGACCTTTCTCTCTTTATGCCCCCTTCACACACGCACACAAACATACACAGCAGGGGAAAAAGGGGGGCGGGAAGAAGGGCGCTGTTAGCGTTTGGTGTCTTTTTTTTAATCTATTTTACAGAAGACGCTTTCCGCCATTTCTCCCCCGAGCGGCAAATTTAAGGCGCTAATATGAAGTGAATGTTCACCCCGACAAGCATGACGGACTGCGCATTGTCTGTTGGTTTTATGAGTACTCGCGATGAATAGTCTACTGTCTGCATTTTCTGAAAGGTCGACTGATGGCTCCATCCTTTTGGGAGTAATTTGGCGAACTGTCGTTTGCATTCGGTTGATTGGTTGGCGGTGTAAAAGAGTTGGATGTCTGTTCATGCAAAATTAGAGTGCCATCGCATCTTGGACAGATCGCAGAAGTAGGCACTGTCACGTACAATATAGGCGTTAAAGATTTGGATTTCTGTTCATGCAAAAAATTTGAGTGCCATCGCGTCCTGGACAGATCGCAGAAGTAGGCACTGTCACGTACAATATATAGGCGTAAAAGAGGTGGATTTTGTTCATGCAATTTGAGTGCCATCGCATCCTGGACAGATTGCAGAAGTAGAATTTTCTGAATCCGTGTTGGATATTGTGTGCTCTCTGACGTTGTGTGTCTCAGCGGCGTGTATGATCGGGTGCGGCCGGGAGTAATTGATTGCCAATCAAGTCGAAGAAGTGGTCTCCGCCGGTCTCCTGTTGAGGGAGTCGACAGCGCTCGGCTTTTTTCGGCCACCTCGCAAACACTGCGGGACTTTTGACGGAGTTTGATGTCATGGAGAAGCACTCAGGAGTAGTCTGTGGGAGCAATTCGCAAATGACGCATTACTATGAGCGCTCCTTGATGTACGTCGTGGAAGACGTGCGCCCACACGGGGACGTGCCGAAGTTCCACTCTGCGGCGTACTCCGACTGCTTGCGCAAGCCGTCCTGATAGGCCGCGGCAGCGTCTGTCATTGTTGTATCATGCCACGTCGTATTCTCAGTTCACCGTGTTGTTGTGCGCCTATTATACTAGCTCGGATCATGTTGACTTCGTTGGAGAGGAGGAGATGTGGTAATCGTCCGCGACCAGCTAGCATGTTCTGCAGTCATTTGAGGGGAGAGTGATGCTCGTTGGCGTCGCTTTTTGAGGTAGTCCACATTTCTAGATTGGGATGTCTCCTTCTACAGTAGGCTGTGCGTACGGGACCTTTCACTGTGCTCTTCGGCGTCGATGTTTGTGCTTTATGCGTGTCGACCGTGCATGGCGCGGACGACTGAGTGACTGTGTCATTTTCTCTGCGCGAGTCGTGCGAGGAGCGCGCGCGGGTTTTGACTTTTCCTTCTGACGCCTGTGCGTTTCACATCTCCTTGTGAGGACAGTGATCCCTGCGGCAGCGTTTCCGGTGTCTTCTTCTTCCTCGCCTTCCCCGACGGGATGCTGCCGCGGTAGTCGATCGATTCGCCAAGGCGGTCCTGCTGGTGTCGTTCCTGGAGGTGGCTTCTGCTTCCTCGCCTTCCCCGACGGATTGCTGTGGGTCGTTGTTCGTTGGGTTGTCAAACCTCGTTCTTGTCAGCTTTCTGGGCCGGATCTGCTGTTTGTCGTTGTTGTTTGGGAACGTCGAAGGCCGTCGCGGTGTGACGGTGGAGTGATTGTCGAGAAGGAAACGTCTGTTTGGTGTGAATATAACAGTAATTCGGTCGATATGGCGCCTAGCTTAGCCAGTGGGGTGTCGACTTCCCATTTCGGAGTTGTCTCGAGCCTCCCAGCGCCAGGTTTTGAGGGGTTCGAAAAGCGCTTGGAAGTCTGGTTCTCTCCCGCTTCCTCTGCCACGTGCAGGGGCGACGGTGGTAACGGGACATGGTCGTCGGGGCTGTCGGGTCTGCGGTTGCTTTCGCGAGAGGAATTGGATGCGCTGGTTGAAGTTGCGGAGTGCACTATTGTTTCTCAATTGAGCAATGACCAGTTCGACGCCTATGTTCTCTCCGAGTCTAGCCTATTCGTGTATCCATTTAAGCTGGTGATGAAGACTTGCGGGACGACAGCGCTTCTGCGAGCGGTTCCGTATCTGCTGAAGTGCGCGGCGCGTTTGGGCCTGCAGTCGTGCGGCTGCAAGTACACGCGCGGAACGTTCATGTTCCCGGCCGCTCAGCCGTATCCGCACGGCAGCTTCCAGCAGGAGGTGGAGTTCTTAGATCGCCACTTCGGGAGTCTGGGCGCCGGAGGCAGATGGTTCGTGTTGGGCGATCACGGGGTCTTCCCAAGGTGGCACGTGTATCACGCTGAGTCGGACGTCTCCGCTGCTATCGAGTCCGAGCAGGAGAAGCGGGGGTTTCTCAAACCGAGAGAGCCGACGTTTACCCTGGAGATGTGTATGACTGAGCTGAATCGACAACTGGCGAAGCAGTTCTGGAAGGGTCCACACTTCGTAAATGCAAAGACTGTCACGGAGCGCGCCGGAATAGCGGATCTGCTCCCGGGGTCTGAGATTGACGACTTCATGTTCGACCCGTGTGGCTACTCCATGAACGGGGTGGAAGGGGGCGCGTGTTCCACCGTGCACATCACCCCTGAGGACGGTTTCAGCTATGCGAGCTTCGAGATGATGGGTTACGACAGAGGGACTGACGTGGGGGCCATTGTGCACCGAGTCCTGCAATGTTTTAAGCCTGGGCGATTTTCTGTTGCGATTACCTGTGATGGCTTGCCAGGTGTTGCAGGAGTCGGTCGCTGGGGCACTTCTCTGCCGTTGTTCGAGGGTTATGCATGTGATAGCAGCAATCGAAAAGAATTCATGTCTGGCGGACGAATTGCATTCCACACATTCCGATGCGTCTCATCTGAAGAAGTAGAGGCAAGTCAAGTGTCGGGCTGCTCTTTCGTCGATCCCCTTCCTCTCTTCTCGGACCTCAAGACTCGCGTAATCCGAGGTTCCAAGCCACGGTACTCGCATCGTCTGGAGACTACTGACGCCGAGCAAGTGCCCATTGAAAAAGCCGCCCCGCTGGTCGAATGCGGGAGTGGATGGTGGCTCGTGGAAGATGCCGCTCGTAACTAGTAGCCTACGTATGCAATGAAAGTGGTCGTTTTGATAAAGAACGACTGTTTGTCGGTTTTGGCTTGGCTGATTGTCGTTTAGTATATGCCATTTTTGACGGTGCGCAAGAAAAGAACTCTTTATTGTCGAGGATTGGTCAAACCTTCGTTGCTGGGCAGTGATTTACAGATAGTCGTGCAGTGATTACAAATACTGTGCTTTCATCTTCTGACGTCATTCTCGAGTGTTTTCGTAGACGCTAGGTAGACGTGTCTTTCTTTAATCGTTGGCAGTATGATCGCGGGCGGTCTACTGTGTATATGTTACTGGACTGTGCTCTGCTATGTGTGTGTAGACGATCCCTACGTACGGCTTTGTTTGCCTGTTTTATAGCGTTGAAACAGTCATAGGAGAATCCCTGATCCAAATCATCCCGCGGACCCCTAGTAATCTGCGGTTAAGTAGTGGGAGGGCTAGTGTTTTGTCTCCATCGCCTGTTCCCCAACCCTCCCTCCCTTCCCCTCTCCCAGGTATAGTCCTGTTGGGGCTTTTTTGCTTTCAAGCAATGTTTGTTCTTTTTTCTTAGCGTTTGGTCTGTTCCCCAACCCTCCCTCCCTTCCCCTCTCCCAGGTATAGCCCTGTTGGGGCTTTTTTTGCTTTCAAGCAATGCTTGTTCTTTTTTCTTAGCGTTTGGACCTATCTGCTTTCAAGCGATGTTTGTTCCTTTTTCTTAGCGTTTGAACGTATATGCTTTCAAGCAATGTTTGTTCCTTTTTCTTAGCGTTTGGACGTATGAGCTAGTTGATGTGACCCCTGATGCTACGACAAATAGTCTGTCTAGGGAGAAAATGTCGTGTCAAATGTCTTTTGCAAGCTGTGTTTGTTACACGGCATGGGTACTGGGCAATTCTAAAATGATGGCGGTACTCTTTGCTGGTCATGGCGTCTCCCGATTGCTTTGCGTGTTGTGTCGGAATGTCATTCTTCACCACAACCTTGTTGCTTGGACTGTTAGACTTTGAGCGCTTGGAATGCAATGAGTAGGGGGTCCTTCAAACGCCTGATTGGACACCCAAGCCCCCGACCTCTCTCAGACACGAGCGCGCAGGGCTGACAGGCTCTATCTGAATTACGTGCACGCAGGTAGGGAGCAGGAGCGACGTGATTGTCATTCGAGCACCGGAGCGCCGGTCTGTCAGAGTGGGTGCGCCGAGAATGAAATGAGAAGCAGGAGGGCTTAAACGTCTCATTGCACACCTAAAGCCCCTCTCTCTCGCACAGACAAGCACGCGTATACCCCTCTCTCACACATACATGCACATAGGCGGGGAATCAGGGCGTGATTTGTACGAGGGTTGTGCTTAACCTCAGCCCCTCTCTGTCACTCACACGTCGTAGGCGCACGCTCGGACAAGCCCGCACACACACACACACACACACACACACACACACACACACACACACAGAGGGAGAGAGAGAGTCTCGCACAGACAAGCACGCGTATACCCCTCTCTCACACATACATGCACATAGGCGGGGAATGATTTGTATGAGGGTTGTGCTTAACCTCAGCCCCTCTCTGTCACTCACACGTCGTAGGCGTACGCTCGGACAAGCACGCACACACACACACACAAAGAGAGAGAGAGAGAGAGAGAGAGAGAGAGAGAGAGAGAGAGAGAGAGAGAGAGAGAGAGAGAGAGAGAGAGAGCTGGGCCTCGCTCGCTGGGCCTCGCTCCTGCATGCTGCATTCAGGGGCCGGGTGTGCAAAAACCTGTCATATCCGCGAATACGCTGCTTATACATGGACGTGGCTATGTTCTTTGGATGGGTGCTTGAGTGAATACACGTAGGCTTCTTTCCCGTCTCCCACTCACAGAGGCACGCCTGTGTCTGGGAGTCATGGATGAGGGGGCGCACAGGGTTGAGGTCGGAGTACAAATGATGCGTGTGCGTGGTGTGTACCGCAATGTGTGGGTACGAGAGAGGGGTTGTACTGCTGAAGGGTTGTACTGCTGATGCACAGGCTCACTGAACAAGCACTAGTATGGGCGGGTACGAGAGGGGTTGTTCTGCTGATGTACAGGCTTATGACAACTGAACAAGCACGTTGTCGGACGGATGGCAAACTCTTGAGGGGTTCTTTTTCTATGGGATCAGTAGTCCGCTCAACAGTTTCACGAATGGGGAGGTGGGCTCGTGCACTTGCATCCTCGGAACGGCCAGCGTGTGAATCCGTGCGCCTTGCACCCAGACTGGTGCTAACCAGAGTCTCTATCAGCCCCATTTTTAAGCCCACGAGGGTCTGGATTTCAATGTTTGAATCCAAGTCGTTGCTGGCGATCCAGGAGGCGCTAACAGCAGTGGTCCATGCACAGATATGGCTTCTACCGCTCTCGAGATACGGCCTCTACCGTTGTGGAGTAACGTTGGCTGTTCGGTACCTGGCCCTGTTAAAAGATATTTACCTTTCTTGAAAGGATGGCCTTGGCTTATCATCACTGAGCTGACCGGCTCCAGGTAATTCAAAATTATTTTATGCTGGTCGTCTGATCGTACCTGGATTCGAACTTGGATCTGTATTGCAACAGGTCGTTGGTGTACCAATTGACTTACCGTGAGGGCACGGGGTGCGCCGCCCGTAGTTTGTATTAGCTTGATTGATGAGAGAGAGAGAGATGGTGCGGAACAAATCCAGATGGCATGTAGATAACCGGGGTCCACACCGTTTCAGATTCGAATTTCAAGGCCCTCCGCCCCGCATGCCGTTTCAGGCGTGGGTCCACCGTTTCAGATTCGAATTTCAGGCGTGGGTCCACCATTTCAGATTCGAATTTTAAGGCCCTGCGGCCCGCACACCGTTTCAAATTTGTTTGGACTGCGGGGTTCCCAGGAAAACGCCACGGACAGCTACCGGTCCTGGATTTGCTTGAACTGTGGCCCCCCCCCCAAATGCCAGTGCTGTTCATTTTACCAGCCTTTGAACGACCAATGGGCCCGAATGACAGGGGGGGGGAAACGCAACCCTGAAACCCTGACGGGCTGTGAATGCGAACTGGTTTAGGCCTGTTGGTAATTTTTTTCTTTTTAGCATGCCAGTTGAAAGGGTATGGACTAAAACCCCCATAATCCAGGACACCCGCGGCCTACTACTCCAGATGATCACCGTGTACTGAGTGACTGGCCTCTACAATACCATGGACTTTTAAAATTAAAAATAAAAAATAAAAAAAATAACGAGGGACGTGTAAGTTTGTACATTAGTGTGTTAAATCAGTGTAGCTTAGGATAATGCTCGCACCTTGTATTTTGCAGTGTTCGAGGGAAGGAGGAAGTCCGGAAAGTGGTCTCATGGGGCATTTTGCTCTCCTGGATCCCTGCTCAAACACAGTCACGCATCCTTGCTTGGGTAGCTCACAGATTTTTTGTTGTTGTGTTTGTAAAACAAGTGGTCACGGGTCGTCGCTTATTTGCTGTAGCACGGAAGGTATGATCCGTTTGGAAATCCGTATCCGTAGGTGGCTGCTCAGTGACAAGTGCTGGGGAAGTTCAGAGATATTTGTTTTCGTCGTGTGCGCTGGTGAGATGTCTAAGCACAAGCCGGGCTGCTCAGTGACAAGTGCTGGGGAAGTTCAGAGATATTTGTTTTCGTCGTGTGCCCTGGTGAGATGTCTAAGCACAAGCCGGCAGGCTCGGCACCTGTTTGCTCGTTTTTTTTGGTTTTTTTACCGAACTTCAAGATATCATCGACGAAGTAGACCGAGGCTGGGGACCTCACAATTCTACCCGGAGTATTGGGAGCAGCTTCACTTCAGCCATCAGGGCAGTCAACAATTTAAGAACAGAAACGATTACAGAGCTAGACATTACTTGGACTAATCTACTGCAAACCATTGCGAACAACGGAAATCCTACGAGATGACCAACCTAAATTGGCTACCGGGCCCCTTACCACCAGTACTTGGGCACTGTGCGCCGCGCCGGCCGCACCTTTTTTGAAGCGGCGTGGGCTGTTGATACGATTCATCGACGGCCCGCCGGTAGCGAAATTCCCGTAGTGTTAACGCTAAGGCGTCACCCAAGTACTGGTGGTTTAGTTAGGCCCGGTGGAGACGGAACTCCTTTGTTTAGCAGCACTGTCCTATGTGGACCGCCGCGTCCCTACCAACCGAGAGTGCTTGCCCGTTAATGCTACGCGATTTAGGAAACGTACGGGCCACTACAGGAGCGCCCAAATTCATCCAACTAGAAACGTTTCTAGTACTCTTATTTTTTTCTGCGGCTGATAGCTGGGCTAAGTTCTAATGGTGGTTTAACCACTCTAAACTGAACTAGTACACTATGTGAAGTTACAAACAAGAACAAATCGAAGGAGACGGGGGGAGAGGAAGCAGGGGCGGGTAGGAAGGACATTCATAAAAGAGGGAGGAAGAGGGGTACAGAGGAAGAAGGGAAAGGACAGGCAAACAGGGGGAGGGACTAATCGTCCCTCTGCAACCAATGCGAGAGAGTCGGTCCCTCTGTACGATGGAAGCCTTGATTCCGTTGGGGCCAAGTCTTCAAACCCACCAAATTGCTTGTCCGGAGCCTCTCCCCTGCTGAACTCGCGTTTCCAATCAACCAGGATCGCTTGCCTCGTCCCTTTCTTGACTGTAGCCTTCTTGACTGTAGCCTTCAGTTTCGGATCAGAGAAAGGGTGGTGTTTGAATCGAGAGTGATTTCTGTTTGCACAGATTACCGGGTGCTTCTGTTTGCACAGATTACCGGGCAAGATGACTGCACGTGGAACGTGGTCACATATATGTCCATCCTCTTTTCCCTTTACGTTCTGCAGGTACAAAACTTGGTAGGCAGGACCCACTTGTCGTTTCACTCTTATGTTAGTACAAAACTAGGCAGGACCCACTTATCATTTCACTCTTATGTTACTTCCTCCAAACTGTTTTTCGAGTGCCCGGACCACCAGTCCCACGCTCTTCTCGAGGCTGGGGAATCCCACCACGAATGTTTAGTAGATTCAAAAGGCCAGGTACAGCTCGACTACCTGAGGTGGGCGTCCGTGCCTCTCCCCACAAGCCAGACCGTTGACGGTGTATATCCAAAACCGACGAGAGCCGCACGATGATTGCATGTTCTGCTTCGGAAGATCAATCATAATATGATTCCCGAACTGTAAACGAAGACAGGTGCAGAGGCTCTCTGAAGGACCTCGTGTGCATTGCCATGCCAGCGGATAAATGCTCAGCTCCCTCTCAATGGGACCCTTCCCACCCATTGAGCGTTTACCTCCTCAACGGTGCGCTCCCCACCGACATCTCTTGGACCCGGATCTCTGGAGGGTTATCCCAGGTCCTCGTCAGCATCTTACCTACCTTCGTCAAGACATTGTGCATGCGCGATTGTACGCTCTGCACTCGTGCAATTGTTCGAAGCCAATTTGTGTCGAGCCTTGTACTTTCCGTACAGTGCCATTGTCGGAGCATACCATATGCGGCATGCCTTACTGGGTCCAGGCTCCGAGTCTCCAGGCCTATCAGCTGTACCCAATGCCTGGGAATGGCCAGAATCACCACGGCCAGTTTTCTTCAACTCTCCGGAGGCCCTGTAGTTGGTTCTTGATTTTTGAGAAGGTTTGTCACGAGCCTAGTATGGGATTCCACAGGTCTACAGTATGAATAATACCTCTCTTGATCCATGAGCGACCAAATGCTGCTGCTGCCTGTGAACCAGCCAAAAATTTCTCTCCCTCGTCATCACGGATGGAGGCCCCGGCTTCTCAAAGAGCGGCTGGCACAACATCTCCTCCTCCTTGGTGTGCGGCAGCAAGCTGGTGTCTGGGGAGCGGTTGGCACAAGATCTCCTGCTCCTTAGTGTGCGGCGGTAAGCTGGTGTCCGGGGGATAGTCCTTCCAAGAGCGACGAACAACCTCCCAAAATTCAGACTCTCATTTGCTGCTGTTCGTGAAGGACTTCATGAAGAAGCTTCATGAAGCAGGGACGAATGTCTTGTTGCTTGGACAGTTGCCATTCCCTTTGCTGCATAATACGTTCACCCAGCAAAATCCAGTTCTCTTTCTCGTCGGCCATTGCCATGCGATCTATCCACCTCCAGAGTTGAGCCATGCTCTCCCTTTGTGGGTCTGTCAAGCCCAGAGCCCCCTTCGCTCTCGCTCATAGGTAACCAGTTCCCAGTTCACCTTGACCGAAAAGCCATCGTCTGCTTCTGCTCTTGGTTACCAGAGGAATCTGGCAGCCAATCTCTCTGATGATATCTGCCAAAACCACTGCAGCCATCTCTCTTACTGTGACTAGGAATGACAACAAGGTAAGCAGAGCCACGTTTACATAAGAATGACCTGCCAAACAGCGACAAATGCTAGGCCGACCCGAGGAGTGCAGGCGGGCTGCAATCCGTTGCTGTAAACTCAGGCCCTGGACCGAACCTATTGTGTGCAGGCTCACCATAACGGTTACCCCCAGAAATCGCTCAACTGCTGGATTATCTACCCGTTCCATCCCTCCTCCTAACCGAACGAAGCGCGTATTCTTTTGGGAGCAGGAAAGAAGACTTGTTGTTACAGTTCCGGTTCACAAGGGCCTTAGAGAGTTTAGGAATAATCCACCAGCACCTCGGGCCGGTGAAATCGTTCAAGGACGCTAGCGAGTCCCGAAAGACCGCAAACAAATCGTTCGCTAATGTCTCGACTTCAACTTCTCTCCCTTCTGCAAGCGGAACACCGCGGATAACTTTGG
>BFEA01000080.1:2050078-2070448 GCA_003427395.1 Chara braunii
GCTCAGTCTGCTCCATACCATTGCATGTCCACCATCGCCAGCCGGTGGGGTGGGAAAGGGTCAGGGAATTCGGTGGCCGGTCGCAGTGGGATCTCCTGCCCCACAGTAGTCCAGTCCCTGAAGCAGATGCAATAGTCCCTTCTGAATTCCACCTGATTGTCCTCTGGGGAGGGCTTACCCTCCCACTTGACAGATGCGATCCAGCCCCCATTCTCGCTGCCCAGCCAATCCCCAGAAAATTGATGAATTGCTTGTGTGATGTCCTTTACAGAATGGTATAGGTCAAGTTGGGTTTTCGTTCTTTGCCAGTGTATCGTGATTTCTTGTTGAATATATTGCCTTATCATATCTGTTGACTCTTTCCCAGTTATGCGGACTCCGTCCATAACTTGTATACAACATTTTCTCCAGAGGGTCCACATAACCGCTCTTCTTCCCAACTTGAACATGTTGTTTTCGAAGGTGTTGTCAGTGGGGGAGGACCATGCCTCGCATAAAATTGCCTGCCAATCCCATGGCCAGTGAGATCCAGTGCCCAACCGAGACCAGATCCTATCCCACCATCGCCATGTGAGCACTGCCCTTGGGCACTGCATGAATATGTGCTCTATGGTTTCCGGGATTCTGCGGGAGGGAAAGGCTGTGTGGCATGACCTGCACCATGGCAATGCCTGCCCCTTTTGCTACAGGTATGTACGGTCGATCAACCAGTCGTTGGTGGGCAGGCAGCGGTGTTCTATTTACCATTGGAGAGAGGCCATCTTCGCAGGTCTGGATCTTGTGGCTGAGAACCATCGAATCGGGCGAATTGCCTCGTTCCCTATGTTCAGGTGTGACCTCCAGCGGGCCTTCACTACATCCTTGATGTTCACTCTCGGTCGTATGTGGCCTTCACTGATAGAGTGTGCAGCTTAAGGTTCGTCCCGGTTCTGGGTTTTCGCTTAGGGACCCACTGCCAATCGTCCGGATACAAGGGTAGCTCCATCAGGGGAATGCTCGGCTGGTAAGCGAACCAAATGTCTTTATCCCGCAACACACGTATCCTGTGCAGGTCCGCTGTTTTCCACCATCGAGCCACATCAGGACGATACCGGGTGAGTATATTGTCCTTGCCAACATGGAAGAGGTTTATCAACGTTTCGTCAGCTCTTACCTCCACCGCATTGCCCACACTCTCCGGGTCCCCTGGGCAGCTACCCTATCTCCTTCCATCAGCCGTGGTCCTCTGCGTAGAATGCGCACCCAGTCCAGGGGAACTGCATTGGTTAGTAATTCAACATTCTCTTCAATTTTGTGATTGTACTTTAGTATGGCTCTCAGTTGTGGCCCCGATGTCCAGTCACCCGCATCATTGTCCCATATGTCTTTTATCCGAATTATTCATTTTTTAACCCAACCATTCCACGGGGAGTCTTAGCTACGATACACCTGCTGTAGCGGTCTAATATCTTCCTGTTCCCAAAGAGGGGCTGGTGCATTACCTCCTCCCACCTGGTTGGTGAGGGTTGATCAGGCAGAGGAAGTTGGCACCAGGTTTTAATGACTCGGGTCCAGAAATTGTCTCTGGCCAGGTCCAAGCGGGCCGCATCTCGGGGTGATTCTCACTCCTTACGACGGCGCCTTGGCCCAATCCAAAAGCGGTCTTCTAGCCAGGTCAACGGGCTAAGTCCTTGCGGTGCATGAGGGGCGAGTTTGGCTATCTGTTCCAACGCCAGGGCATGCCATGGGAGGTGCTCAGTGAACAACAGTCTCCTGACCCATTGGACAGTTAATGCCGCGATCTGAATATCCGGGTCCAAGATTCCCAGACCCCCTATGTCCTTGGGTTGGATTACCAATGACCAGGCCACCCTGCTAATAACGTTTGTGAGCTCGCCATCTCCTCTCCATAGCAGGGCTACTAATTGCTTTTTAAGTGATCGGACAACCTCCTTGCTGCGGGTCCAAATTGCAGATTTATACCACATGGCCGCTAGTACTACACTGTTGATCGCAAGTGCTCTACCAATAAGGGAGGTATGCCGGTCTTTCCAATTGACCAGTTTTTCTAGAGCCGGCTTTAGGATCCATTCATCATTGGAGGCGGGTTTGCCCAACGCTGTCAACCTAATTCCAAACACTCTGACTGGGGCCGTGTCGGGGAGCCATTTGACCTTGGCAGCTCCGGTGGACGCACACCTTGATGGTGGATCCACCATCCCAGGGTCTTGCTTCCCCAGTTGACAGTCATGTCTGAGACTGCTGTAAATTGATCAAATAGTCTCCTGATTTCCTCCATGTTTGTTGCAGTGACGTCTATCACAAGATTCAAGTCGTCCGCAAACATCGAGCAGACAGGGATTGCGTCTTCGGGAATAGCAGAGATCTGCAATCTCCTCAGATCTTTGTTGGCCCGGAGGTTTGCTGCCAGCGCCTCCATCACTATGATGAAGAGGAAGGGTGACAGAGGATCCCCTTGGCGAACCGATCGTTGCAGCGGAAAGACCTGTGCTATCCTGACGTTGACTTGGACACACGTAGTGACATTATGGTGTAGTATTTCGGTCCATCGCCGGAATACTGGTACGATGTTCATCTTTTCCATACATTTGTCTAAAAACAGCCAATCTACGTGGTCATACGCTTTTTCAAAATCGATAAAGACAACTGCCGCATTCTGCTTGTCTTGCCTTGTTAGTTTCAGAAGTTCATTAACCAGGAGGATGTTATCTTGAATCCTCCGTCCTTTAACAAAACCGGTCTGCGTTGGATGGATGATGTCTTCCAGGACCGGGATGAGACGGTTCGCCAACGCTTTTGCTAGCAATTTATAGACCACTGTGAGCAACGTTATTGGTCGGTAGTTTCTGATGTCCATTTTGTCCCCTTTTTTATGTAACAAGGTAAGGATCCCTTGCCCCACCAACTCCCCCATCTGTCCAGTGTCCCACACCTGGTGATAGAAATCCATGAGGTCCGGGGCCATCTGAGTCCAGAAGGTTTCCCAGAATTCCTTAGGAAATCCATCTATGCCCGGGGTCTTCTCTTCGTCCATCTGCATCATTGCCGTCCAGATTTCGTCCTTGGACAGGGGGTGATCCAGATCTGTTTGTTGTTGGCCCGTCAGAGTCTTTTCCAGTGGTTTCAAAAAATCTTCAATTTCTTTCTCCCTGACGTTCCTCTCCCGCTGAGCACATCTTGAGGTAAACATATCCTTGAAGAAGGACCTGACTATCTGTAAACAGTGGGGGGTGGAAGTGGCAATATCTTGGTGTCCGATCCGCGGGTCGTATAGTGCTTCTATGGTTGTTCTGTGGGAACGTGCTCTAGCCATACCAAAAAAATTCTTGTCCATCGTCCCTTTCGTTTGTAGTTTTGTCAGTCTTCCTCTTATCCGTGTCCCTTCCCAACATTGTGTGGCATAGGTCTAGAGTTGCTGTTGTAGCCTTTGAACCTCTGAGCCTTCTTTTGGCTGTATGTGCAGTGTGTGTTGCGCATTGTGCGGACTGTCTGGTCGATCTTGGTGCTCCAGTTTCTGAAGTTTTTGGTGAATTTCCATTTCCTGCTGATGATTTCTCGCGGCTAAAAGTTTGGAGTATTCTTGACATTTTTCCCCCAGATAGAACTGTCCGTTGTTAAACCAGACTACGTCTTGCTGAAAGAGCTGTCGTTGCGTGTGCCAAAATGTCCAGCAATCCTTAATGTAGTTTTGAAAGGTATTCTGTTTTAAAATAGAGGTATTGAGTTTGTAAAATCCAGGTCCGTGATCAGGTTTCTGTCGGAACGATAAGATGACAGTACACATTTTATGGTCCAGGCCCGGGGACGGGCTGGCAGGTAAGATTGTTGTCAGGAGCAACGATCCTGCCATGTCTTCTGAGATCAGAATTAAGTCTATCCGGGATCTCGTCTGGTTCTCAGTGTCGGTCTTGCGTAGGCACGAATAGAACCTAGCGTCCGAGTTTAGTCTTCGGAAGGAATCAAACACTTTTAATGATAGGCATAGCTCGTGGATTATCCGCTCGTCCTCTTCCACGTACGCCCGGGTTGGGGATGGCGGTCGCCATCTATCCATCCAACGATCCGGGGCTGCGTTGCAGTCCCCTGCGATAATGACCGGAACCCCATCCGGGATTTTCGTTTTGAGGTTCTCAAAAAAGGTTCTCCTTTCGCCAACGGCATTGGGAGCGTAAACACAAAGGATGCATACGATTTCAATTTCCAGTGTGACCAGGATGGACACCCATCGACCTTCTTCCTGATCTACCACCCAGTGCACCGGGTCCGCCTTGGATTCGGAAGGAATCCAGATGGCCACCCCGGCGCTGCCCGGTTTTGAGGCATGGGCTCTGACAGCCTTATACGGCCAGATCATTTGGTGGGCACGATTGTGTTCTGGAGTGTCCATCAGATGTGTTTCCTGAACACATACAATATCTGGCCAGTTCCTGCCTCCCACCCCCCTCATTAGGTCCCAGATTGCGTTTTGTTTTTCGGGCTTGCATGAGGCCAAGCCGTTCACGTTTAAGGACCTCAGATCTAGATCTGCTGCTCTCCTACATTGGTTCCAGATGCGGTCCTTTCCGTATACCGCTCTGACCGGGTCCATCTTGCTGGAATTGTTCATATGCACTTTGTATTATGCGTCATGCAATTGTCGCTCGATGGCGGACCCACGGTAGCAGATCCCAATCCCAGTCTGTTGTTCCGGCCGAGGGGCCCGATCTGAGGAGGGCACATAGACATTTCCGAACATCCTGTTCTGTCCAAATGTCGCTATGCCCAACTTTAGCTATCTGCAGGTTCAAAAGTTGGGCATGTGTGTGCCATTTCAGGCCTGCCTCCTTGGTGGGGTCATAGCGTATAAAGATGTCACGCTGTGCTATTTTGTTGGGGCCTGTTGTGATCGAGGCTATTGCCTGTGCCCGTGGTGATATGCTTTCTGAAATGTGCTCTTCTAGCTGCATCTGCAGCAGACCAGCCGTGGCGTCAGATGTGCTGTTTTGTGGCTCCGCCCAGAATGAAGTCCAGCCCTGTAGTGTGACCCCCTACCTACCATTCCCCACCGGAGACAGTCCAACCTCCTATTTCTCGTTTTTCTTTCGAACCGGGATAAGCAAAATAGCCTCCCGTGACAAGGGGTCGGAGTCCCAGCCCAACTCAATCAAATGTCTGTTTTCTTTTCCGTACCAGTTCTAAAGGCGCGTCCTTATCTGGGTCCGGAGGGTCCGGGCCCGACGGTGGGACGGACTGTTGCAGAAACGGGGGGTCCAGAGATGTCTGGGTTAGTTCGGTGCCCTCCATGTATGTCGAGTCCGTTCTGTTCCCCTCTGTGGCATTTGTGGGTGGTGTGTATGGTGGTTGAAAGCGAGCAAAAACTAATGTGGTCAGCCTATGCCATGCATCCGTCCACTTCACCCCCGGTTGTAGACCATTTTCCAGTACCTTTTTTAGGGAGGCGCTCGTGTCTAACATGGGAAATAATTCTAAGTATGTCCTATCCCAGAAGTCGTCAGTGATGGGGCCATATTTGGCTTTCAAATTCCCCATCAACCAGTCCGCGATGGCGACCAGTTTCTGCTCGACCGGAAGATGTGGCGGCGGTGCCCCCTCCTCCTCCTTTCCCAGGTCGTCTTCTGGGACCAGGACTTCCGGTGACGTGCTGACGTTGGGTGGGAGCGGGTCCACCTCCATTGGTTCTGAATCAAAGGCTGCCTGGAAGGGGTCACTACTGATTTCTCTTGCTGTTTTCCTTGATTGATCCCCCTCCTCAGCCCCCTCCACCTCCATACTGCCTGCCCCCCTCAATTCCTCCAGTTGTCCCTTCACCTCCGCCTATCCCACCCTCTGGTCTGCTTGTGTTGCTGTCTCCATCCGTATGTTGTTCCCTTCCCCACTCTGTTGTGTCTGCTGTGCGGGGGGGTTTGTGGGAGGTTTTTCGGTGCGGTCTGTGGACTCTGTGCCTTCCTTCTAGATGTACCGCTTTGCAGCGGGACCCGGGGCTGAACTAAGGTTATCATTTTCTTTCTGCCCCGGGCCAGATTTCTGCTGCTGTTTTTGGACCCATTTCTCTTTTCCTGCTCTCCTGCCCACCGTTTTCCATTCTGAGGATTCCAGTTCACTTTGCTGAAGACGCGCCTGTGTCTCCTGTGTCTCCGGTGATTGTTTCTCCACTGGGGCAGGAGGGGTCCATGTGTTTGGGGGGCGCGTCCCCTAGTTCGGTTCTCCAACTTTTTCCCATTTCCATCCTATCGTGGTGCCGTCCTTCTGACTGTCCTCAATGTAGACCCATCCTTCGTGTCCTGGGTCTATTGTCCTCCAATGGGTCACTTTGACCGGATCTCTCAACAGTCTTCCCGTTTCCCAGGTCCTTTTTTGCGGATGCAACGGACAGATACACTCGGTGCTCAGGTGTCCGTATGCCCTACATTTGTGGCACCATGGTCTAAGTTTATGTCCCGAGTGAATCATATACTCCTTCCCTCCCACCTGATACGGGATCACGTCATCAAGGGAGAATGGATGGCCCTGGGGAAAGTCCAGCGCCAGCATTAAGTAATCATCCCTTTTGGCCACATAGGAGGGGAGGGGATCTATGAATGCTACGATATCGTACTGCAGTCCGAAATCGTATACAAATGCAGCTTGAATTTCAATTGGGATGTGACGAAACTCTACCCAGTAGAAATCTTGCATGAGCTGTGTTCTCCTTTCTTCTGGCCCCAGTCGGCGTTGAGGTGTCCATGGGTGAATGCGCACCTCCAACCGTTCACAGCGTAGACGCTTCCATCCGTCAATCGTCATTTTGTCCGATTCCTGCAGACTCAAGACCGTGAACAAGGTGTTGGAAACTGGTTGGATGAGGAAATGGTCCCGGGCCATGTCAACACTGTTTTTCAATGATTCCARCCGGTGGGCAATCCATTTCACTTTCTCATTGACCGATTTGTAAGCGTCGTCGTCGTGAAACACCCAATTACTAGCGTGTTTCATGTAGACCTCRTCAYGGCAGGCCATGYCGCTTTTGGGGTATKCCTTAACCATTGCCTGCTTACCCCCGTGTGTTACCACCCRAATTTCTGMGGGGAGAAAAAACTTCTTCATAAAAAAGGCCCGTGCTTGTGACACCCCGTCCAGGGGGATCTCGAGGTTCCCTGTCCGCGGGCTGCCCTGACTCCGATGGATGGTCAGAGCCTGGCCATGGAGTGGGTTTTTCAGCCTATCTGCCCAAGTGAGTTGCGGCTGATCCATGCTCGATCCCTAAGCTGGGGGGGGGGGGTTCTCCCTGTGCAGTGTCTTTCCCCGCAATTCCACTTCTTTCTCCTCCTCCGTCAGGACCGCTGTGTCCTCCATTTGCTTTCCTTCCTTGCTCAAAGCCAACTCCCCCTGTGGGGGAGGGGGCGGGACAAAGTTCTTGGAAGCATTTTGCTGGTGCGACCAACGTTTATGCCGCAGATGTTCATCCACCAGTTGTCGCATCGCTCCACTATAAAATAACATGGAGTCCAATCTCTTATGTGCTCGCTGCATTCTATTGGGCTTCATGCTATTGGAGTGGGTGACGGAATGGGTGAACTGACAATCTGGGTGAGCTGGCAATCTGGCTGCCTGTACACGAGCCCCAGTGTGCCCCAAGTTGACAATCTGTTATGACTGTTTTTTAATTGTTGAATTAGTTATAATCGATTTCAAATGCTTTGTCGTTTTTTCGTTTTTCGTTTTTTAATGCTCTTTGAAGTTCAGAAGTTATTTCGCTTTTTTGGGGGATTGGCCGGGATATACCGAGGGCTGCACCTTCGTCCGTCGTCGTATCAGCGAATCACGCTTCCCCTCTTGCCCTGTGGGCAACCTGGTCGTCGTCACTCGAGTTGTCGTTGGTTATCTTTTCCTCCCCTCGGTGCTGACTCCCCTTCACCCCTTTTACCCCTCTGCCCCTGATGTATCCAACTCTTCTTTCTTTCCTGGCCAGGCACTCACCCTGCTCCTCCCCCTCCCCAACCCCTTTCCCCTTTGCTTCCTTCCGTTTCTCCCCTCCCCTTCCTCTCTCTTCCCTCGATCTCCACGCTGTTCGGATTTCCTTTCTCCTTCTTATTCCTTCCCCCTTCCTCCTCTCTCCCTCCCCCCTTTTGGTTCCGTCCTTTTCCTCCCCAACCCCTTCCGTCCTTTTCCTCCCCAACCCCTTCTTACCCTGAGTAAATGCTATGTCCTCGCTTCCCCAACCCGTTACTCCCTGCACTCCTCTGCCTTCCACCTCCTTCCTTGAACGCGAAGCTCAGCGTCTCTCCTCCTTCAGCCGAGACCCCGTAGATCCCTGCGCTTTTCCTATCCCTTCTCCCCCTCTCCTATTCTTCCCGCGCCGCTATCCTGATTTTCTTTCTTCTAGCCAGATTCCCTCCCCCTCCCTCCTCACCTCTTTCCCTTTCTCGATTCCTGACTTTTCCCCACGCCTGCTTCTCGCCTTGAGTAATTTATTATGCTGTCTATTCCCCCACTTGTCATTCCTTGTTTGAGTAATTTATTATGCCGTCGATTCCTCCACTCGTCATTCCCCGCACTTTTCTTCCTCAACCTCCTTCCTCAAAAACGAAGCTCAGCGTCTCTTGTCGTCCAGCCCCCGACCGTTTCTTTCTCAAATGTTTCCGGCTTCCTTCCCCTTTTTTGTTCCGTATTTTTCCTCCACGCCTTCTTCTCACCTTGAGTGATTCGTCATGCCGTCCCTTCCCCAACCCGTCATTCTCTGCACTTTTCTTCCTTCCACCTCCTTTCCCTGCGCTTTTCCTATCCCTTCTCCCCCTTTCCTTTCTCCCACGACGACCGTTTCTATCTCAGAGGTTCCGGAACGTTCCACTTACCTCTGGCGGTTGGCGGTGGTGTCTGTCCTCTTGCCTGATTTTCGTCNCTATCTCAGAGGTTCCGGAACGTTCCACTTACCTCTGGCGGTTGGCGGTGGTGTCTGTCCTCTTGCCTGATTTTCGTCATCCGCACTCCGTCCCGTCCTTGTCAACCGCCCGAACTTGGTGTCGTGTCCGCTTTACTACCCCATCTTTGTCTCGTACTGACGCCTAGTCTGTCGTCACTTCGCCGCCACTTCGTGTTTCTCTCTTCGCGCCTGCGTCCTTCCGCGGACCTTCTATGCCCGTGTGTGATCCGCGCTCCGTTTCCGAGCTCAACACACGAACGACCCGCCTTCAATGGAACCCATTGTGCCCCACCGAGCGTTGTGACACGCTGTCACGCACGTTCTTCTCACCGCAGCTATGGTGGCCAGTAGCCTGTCTCAAATATAGGCGTGACGTCCCGTTCTTTTGCCGGCTATCGCACCCTCCTCAGCTATGGCGAACTACGGTCCGGCGTCTCGCTCCTTGCCAACACTGTGCCCGGCGAGATTCCAAGGGCTGCGCTGGTACCCCGCAGTTGCGCCCCTCGGCGGATAGCGCTACCGACGCGATCAACAGTTCAGACTCTACCAATTAAAGCACCTATCTAAAAAACCTGGCTAAGTATACTCAGAGTTTGTCAAGCGGGTAATTACTGGAGCGTGCCCCTGAAATCGGATCCGAAAAATTCGGCTACCACGGGAATAAGCCCCACCCCCTCTTTTTCCTTCTTCTCTTTCCTTTCGCTTCCTTTTCTTTTTCTTTCTTTTTTCCTGGGTAGGGGTGCGCATACACGCATACACATATTCCTATACGCGATGAATGCTCCCGTAGCGGGAATATGCATATAAAAAAATAAAACATCCAAAAAATCTCAACCAAAAGTATGTTATGCAAAATGATATTTCCGACAACTTTTGCCTACGACTCATCTCAAAATTTTGTACCAAACTCGAGTTAAAAATCGAAAACACAAAAAACAAATAAATTAAAAAACAAAGCAAGGAAAAAACAGAAAAAATAAAAACAAAATTTTGTAACAAATATATGTTATGCAAAATCATTATACAAACAACTTTTGCTCGGGAGTTATCCCCGAATTTCCAACCAAACTCGGGTAAAAAAGCAAAAACTAAAACAAAAGGTAATATTATCATAATAAGTGAAAAACTATTTAAAAATATTCAAAAATATTTTTATTTTCAAAAGTTCTTTAAGGTTTTTTTAATTGAGCTTGGTTGGGAATTTGGGTAGGACTCCCATAAAAACGATGTTTTTATTCTTATTCTGCACAACACACGTTTTTTTCAGAGTTTATGAAGTTTTTTTTTTTCTTTTTTTTTGACGCGCGATTTTGGGTTTGTACACGTATGTTGGAATACGTACGTGTATACCGCTGTACGCGTATGGGGTGCTACCCAACTTTTTTGTTTCTTTTTACTCAAAACATGCCTTCTCCAGTATATCATCCCGAATATATAATGATACTGCATCAGGAAGGGAATGAACACAAAGAGTTTGCTCGTGGTGCCGTCGTAAATACCCTTAGAAGGGTATTCGCGGGTATATTTGCACTTTGCGGGATTTGGGTCTGAGATGGTACCCGAGACAGGTGTTCACATAAGCGTTGAGCAACCCGCAGCCGGCACTCTATAGCCGGAATAACAGGTGCGCGGTAGATGAGATTCGAGAGTGTGTGGACGCACAAGTTTAAGGCGCGGAGGGTCAGTAACTATAATTGAACTTCGCTTTTAGTTGCCCGTATGTGTACACGGGCCGTAGGTACTGTCGGGCGTCCGCGCAGCAAAGGCATCAACTTTGGTGGACGGAAGTCGACGGATAGGCCAAGATGTGGCCTTGGGGGATTTCGGAGAGACCACGTAGTGTGTGGAACCCATTTATATGATTACCGCTAGTGCTAGTACCAGCCTTGGGCCTCACACTATTGGTTACGGTGTTGGACTTCTATTTAGTAGATTTAAGGATCGAGGCCAGCAACCGATGATGGAGGAATGGAGAAGCACTATGAAGGGAACAAAGGGGCTGAGGGCCCGACGAGGCTATTCCCCTCAGTTTTGTTGCCAATCACGACAGCGGGCCTGATAGGTAGGACCGAAGAGGTGCTGACAATCCCCTCTCCATAGACCCAATTCGTTTTCTTTTAAAAATTTTAAAATTTTCTCATGCCTTATTACTGAATTATTTATTTTAGTTTTTTATCGGTACCGAGAGCGGGCCTAAGATCCAAGCCTAGCCCAATGGGTACACCCCTGATCTGTTGAAATACAAACTCAAGTTCGAATCCAGACTAAAATTACTCTGAATTACTTGCGGCTGGCCAGTTCGATGATGATATCTCAAGGTCGTGCCTCTGCCTCGGTCCTTCGGACATCTGCTAATACTAGGAACGATACAAAGAAGAATGGCATGACACCTACTCTAGGATGACACGCATAAATTGAGAGGGAGCCCGATGATCGGGGGGGTTGCTGTTCTTCCAATCTTGGTGCTATCAAGCAGTGCGTTGTTGAAGCGTGTGGTAGTCGAGGAAGAAGAATGACGAGGCTGGCAAAAGCAGCGGGGGAGGAAGAGGTGAGGAGGCGAAAAATATAGTGTTGACATCAACATGAAAACAAAGAGACGAGGAAGAAGGATGGAAGGCGGGCTGAGGAGAATGGAGCCAGGGAGAAAATGACTTATTTGGTCACCCTTTGGCGGAATCAGACAGACAAAGAGTCTATTTGGGGGTTTCGAAGAATGGCGAGTCCAATAGCGAGCTCAGATTGGTGAGATCGGGGGCGAAAATTGCTCCACGACTAGTAAAGGCTGCGTGGTTGTTTTGATGAGGTAGCGGGAAAAACGACGGGAAAAGTGACGAGGAGCGAAGCAAGGAGGCGAAGAGAGAGTGGAGACGATAGACTTACCTGGCGGTCGTGCGCATGGTCTCCTCATAGCGCACACCTTTAGTCGCTCGTCATTTTCATCTGCAGGATGAATGCTTCCCCTGTAACTTGGTACTGCGGATTGGAGTGAAACTGTCCATATAGGTGGCCCAATGCGTTCACATATTGGGAATCACTGTGGAGAAGTGTGCGTGAATAAGCACATGTTCGAAGGCATGTGCAATAACAAAGAGAGAAGGAAAGAGAGAAAGAGGATTCTTACCAGGCGGGAGCAAGGCGATCAACAAACAATGTATCTTCCTATATTCTAGCGAAAGATACACTTTCATTTTGCACGTATGGTGAGAGGTAAAGTGGGTTCGTGGTTGGGAACCGACTCATTACCTTCAACGCAGTGGCCATCTCCCTCGGAGTGACTATCTTCAACACCGTACTCATCTTCATTGTTCCATTGCCATCAGGGACACGACCGCTTCCCGTTTGGCGTGCTCGTCTTGGTCATGGTGGTCGCCCTCCCCACGCTGGTAGCGGATAGCTACATCCATGTGATCATGCTTACTCTTTGATCGATTTTGCATTTGCGGCCTGCGTGTACGTATCGCTTCTTCGGTGGCATCGCTCGTATGGATCTCGAATGGGATCATGGTTAGGCTCGTTATCCTCCGAGTCCCTAGCGCTACGGGAGAAGAAGATCAAATGGACCTGGCTGAAGGTTCGATCCAGGTACGTTGAAGAAGAATAAAGAGTAGGCGCATGAGAGTGAGGAGAGATTCATATGATAATGGATGCTTACCTAACCGACACCGAGAATGAGGAGTTGCATGCGGAAGGAAAAGTCTTAAGGTGGCGGTGTATCCTTCCATGTTCTAGCGCATGATTCACTTCTATTTCTTGACCACGATTGCTGGCAAGCAGCCATCGGTAAGGCGCGCGGTAGCAGTAAGACAAAGAAAAATTTAGAATGAAGGTGGGAATGAGAAAAGGATTGGGCGCATACCGGAGGAGTGACTTATCTTCTTTACCGTTGACGGCAAGAGGGGTTGTTAACGACAAGTGAGTTCATTTCTATACTCTTGTTTTGATTCGTATCTTAGTATTCATTGCTTTCTGCTTGGAACATGATTATCAGGCTTAAATATGATGAAACATTTAGGGGTTTTGTCTGTCGCTCTCACTCATTGCTACAAGCTAGCTAGTTTCCGATGATCTGCCGAGTTGTTGAGTTCGTTTGGCTTGCTAGGCTTAATGTCACTCGCTAAGTCTACTGTGAGTTTTCGAGTTTGTCACTATGCACAACTGTTGTGTGACACTGAGTATGCTGTATTTTCTTGTTGCGCACGATGCTGTGCGTAGGTGGCTTTCTAACTGCATCTTTGTTGTGCGTTTTGCCTCGTTTCACTTGTAGTTTGTTGGGCTGGCGGTGTTGGCTGGGCATGCAGCATTAACTGCGTTATCACTAAGCAAAACGTTGCATTAGCTATGTCTGGTTGCGTTGTTACTAGTTGTTGCATAAGGTTGCTGTGTGCACGGTTAATTAGCCGAGGTTCACCGTGTTTGGACCACATTTCGAATAGAGCACAGTGGTGTGTTCTATTTAAAGTAGGTTCGTTAAAGCTGAGTGGCTACGGCTTAGTCAGAAGGTGGAGTACAACGGTTCAGGGGGAAGGTCGGATTTCTCCAAGGGAGTCGTTACTGCCAAGTGAAGACCGATTAGGGTGTTCTTACACGAATTTCGACAGCAGTTAAATTTCGGCTGACCGATTTGCTGCGCGTTTTGACCACCATTGCGGGGCCCTTAAGCGCACCAAGATACCAAGGCCCTCTCATGAGAATTGAGTTGCCCCCTTCCTGTATCTTGAGAGTCTGAAACCCCTTCTTTTGTCCTTCTTAAATTAAGTGTAGTCCGTGGTTACGAGAGGAAGGCGACATGTGGGATTGCAACCCATAAAACCACGACGAGACCTTGTGGGAGGTCCACCCACTAATTGCGGGAGCTCTGCCGGGACTCATGAGGAGTTATGAAAGCAGGGAATCGTCAGGTATACTTGCGCTGCTTTGTATATACCACTTTACCCCTTATTATTTAAACCCCTCTAGTTTAACTGATATGTATGCATACATCCCAGGGCCTATAAGTTTCACTTTGAATTCTTTTTCATGACTTAATCCGAATGAACTAAAGGGAATTCATGTTTGAAATTCATTTACTTTATTTTGCTTGAAATCAGACAGAAGGGGGATGAAGTGGGGAAAGGTGGGAGAAAGATAGTTTTGCTTACAGTTGATAGGGTCCCCAGAGTGTCAGGCACAGTGGCTTCGGTTTGGCCTAACCACTTTGTTTTATTTTGTTTCGTCTGCAACTACACAGTGTGGCTTCAGTCAAGTCTAGTTGCTATGATTTTATTTTGTTTCCTCTGCAACTAGACAATGTGACTTCAGCCAAGTCTAGTTGCTATGATATTTGTTGATTTGTTTTCTTTGCAGCCAAACAATATGACTTCGGTCAGACTTGGTTGTTATATTGTTTTGTCTTCTTGACAATCAAGCAATGTGGCTTCAGCCAGGTCTGATTGTCATTTCTCTATAGGTTGTTATCCGTACAACTAGGCAATGTGGTTTCAATTTGACATAACTGCTATGCCTTGTCGTTCTATTCCTTACCCCAACCAGACAATGTGACATCAATCAGGTCTGGTTGTTGTTCTTTTGGTAATTTGTCTGTTGAATGATTTTAAAGAGTTGAGTAATGTGGCTTCGGTCAGGCCTAACTACTTGTTTTTTCTAAGGGAGGTTTGAACAGATGACTAAACAATGTGCTTTCAGTTTGGCTTAGTTTAAAGTCGCGCACATAAATAGAACCTGAAAATATGACTTTATATAAATATATTATATTTATATTATTAAACGGAGCTAGTCAGATAACGTGGCTTCGATTTGGTTTGACTATAACTAATTAGAAACAGGAAGAGTGTATGTAATTAAGAATATAATGAATGTAATGAAGACGGACTGAGCAACGTGGCTTCGGTTTGACTCAGTCTCAGTCTTCGAAAGATTGAAGGATGAGAGAAATATTATAACTTGAATATTAAACACTTGGCAATACTAAATAATGCGGCCGACTAACTAACTGTCTAATGAAGACAAAAGTAGCTATGTCTCTTGTTTATGTATACAAAGGCAAAGGCTAAGCAATGTGACTTTTGTTTGGCTTAATATTCTTATGTCATATGAAGCTAGGGTATTTGAGTTTATCTAACTGAGAGTTAATAAACTATTTATGTAAAAAATACCTTGAAAGTTTTGTGAGAATACTTGCTCATTGTGGTATGGATTGGCATGTGGATTAAGTGTGAGCTCTGCCTAATATGAGTCATTGAGTTTGTAGGGAATTTATCCAACTCGAATTCAGATTAATATAAATTTTTTGATAGTACTTTCCTAGAGGTGGTGCTGCCAAAATGTTTGCTAATCCAATCACCGAGGTGTCATAAAAAATTGCGTTTTTTTTTAGCTAGAAGTTTTTTGGGACTTTTCATGTTTTAAGTCTTATATAAATTTTGCGAAGACATTTTTTCTACGGAAAGCGCAACCAAAATTTCCTGAAATCTAGGGAAGTTTGAATATTTTAGGACTTTGAAAGTTTTGGCGATCTACGCCTGCTAGAGGAGATGCTGTCAGAATCCTTGCTATTTTTTAGACGAATGTCAAAGATAAGGTAGGAAGGTAGGATTGTTCCATATTCAGTCAAACATAGCTTGAACATTGACCTGTGATGTGTTGTACGTCATTTTCTTTCATATTATTTTAAGGCTTATCTAGCTTCAGGTTGATCGCACAAGGATCATTTTATGTTATCGGTATTCGGGACACTGTAATTCATTCTCGTTACTCAACATCAGGCCTTAGCCTCTGTGGGTTGAATTGTTTTTTTGGGTTTTATCCGGGATTTTATTAAATGACCATTTAAAAAAGGACTGAGTGCTCTTCTTTTGGAAGGTTGGGCAGGGTCCGTGGGTCTTGTTTGACTAAAGCAAAGGGTGTGAGCACAAAAAAATGATTGAAGTTGACCCCGTGTAGAGGGTGGTCTGTCGATGTTGAATCTTTGGTATGATTGCAGATATGCTTTGTGAGTTGAAGTTCGAATTGAATTTGTCTGCAACCATGTGTATATTTTTAAGGGAGTCACGCTATGATTGTAAAATTGACTGCCTCGTGTCCAGTAACCCTTATATTTATGTTTCCGAGTACTCGCACAGTCTACTTTGACCATGCGCAATGATTGAGCAAACTTGAACTGAAAGAAAAGGAAGATTTTTTTTTATTTTTATTTTTATTTTTTTGAATTTTTTATAGCTGGATGTTGAGCTCCGTGGCGGCTGTCAAAGTCAAACCCCTTGACCTGTTTCCAAACCTCTGACGATGGAGCCCCGTTTCCAAAGTCAGAGGCATTTGACTGCCTCTAAGAGTCGAAACTGCCTACCCCTCCCCTCTGCAGTGTACAAAAGAGGGTAGGTCTCATAATTACACTCGCGATTGTCTAACGTCGAGGGATTAACCTCTCAAGACGTGTGTCATTCGACACTTGAGTGTCGAAAATAACCCTCTAAATCTTTGAGGAGCATGTGGTCATGGGTACCACAGAGTTCGCCATGATTGCGATAACTTCCGTATTGAATGTTCATGCATGGTTGGTTGACATGACAAAGTCTTCGTCATCGTGATATTTATTCAGAGTCTCGCACGCGACACCCGCCTAATTCTTTCATCGAAAGTTATGGGCCGAGAGAGAAGGTTAACAACAGTCGTATTTTTCATCACCACTTCAAGACACCCTTCACCACTTCAGGATGCAGCCTGCCTAAACTGATGGTTTTGAGGGTCTTCAGACCTTTCACCACTTCGGGACACCATTCACCACTTCAGGATGCAGCCTGCTTAAACATGTTGTTTTCATGGTCTTAGGACCTTTCACCACTTTAGGACCATTCAGGATTTTCAGACTGCCCAAAACTCTCACTTCACCACTTCAGGATGCAACCTGCCTAAACAGGTGGTTTTCAGGGTCTTCGTACCTTTCACCACTTCGAGACCATTCGGGATTTTCAGACTGACAAAAACTCTTACTTCAGAATTTTCATTTCTGAATTTTCGGCTATCCGTTGACCGCTTGTGGTTAGATTGGTCATCCTAGTCGACCGACGTAGGATCGCGTTCGGGAGATCAGTGCCTCGGGCGACGATTTGCGCACGGGTCCGATTAGGGCGTTTACCGGGCATACCCCCTATGCTACAGCGAACGAGAAACACCCTCGGCTGGGCCACCTCTGCGATCGCATACGAAAAACTTTCGTACGTGGTTTGATAGCTTGGCAGGGATACACCCACCTAAGGGATGAAGACAACTCCCATGGGTGGAGGTAAGTTGTACCTCGCATGATCTTATCATATTATAGAGGTTCGCGAGAGGTATGGCTGACGCACTCGGTCAGATCGACAACGCTCTGCGATGAAGCCCTGCAAAATCCTGCGTGACGTGGTCGGCAGGGTTCCCTCCCGGGACCAATTGCGCTCGACAACGGCTTATTACTTGCTGGATTGCTACGAGATTTGTTCGGCGACATGGGTGTGCTACCTAGCTATGGCGGACTGGGACTTCACCACTGGGGAGGACGAGGACCTGCCATTAACGCCAAAACCCGACGAGGAAATTGCGGTGGACGAGACGGTATATGGTCACTGACTCACTGTTTCTTTTACTGTCCATACTGCTTTGTGAAAGGTTGTGCAATTTTTGCAAGGAGTAACCCCTTTGATGAGCCGGATAAGTGGCAACGACAAAAAAACTTTTAGGGGATGACACGCCCCTCCTGCCACGCTTATGCTTCCATGACAGCAGCCGAGCTGCCACGGGTTCTGCATTCCCAGATGTTTTGTGTAGCCTTGTACACCGCTAGCCATACAAATTTTGCTTCACGTTTGCTTGTATTAACTATAACTTTGTTCCTGGATAAGCGAGTGGGTGAGGGCCGTGAGGCCATTACATGGGGGGCAATAGCAAGGGGGTTCCATCATATTGGCGACCATTGCAAATTAGGCGAAGGACCTATCCGGGAATCTCTAAGCGGTGGGGTGACATGGCATGCACAGTAGTAAGAAGGCACTATCACAATGTACATCTCTGATGAATGTTTGCCTACCAAATTTGGAGTACGAAGGATACTGGGAAAGGGCTGCAAGTATGCATATGGAGCAAGATGAGTGCATTTCTCAGAATGAAGTACCTATTGCCGATTAACTCCTGAAACGCCTCACCTAGGAGCTGCGATCTTTTCGTCGTAAAATACTTGGATACGAGTTGTGATCACGATCTGAGTAGTCTTCACTCGCTCTCTTACGAACGATTCAAAGGTCGCATATGTATGGAGCAGGATGAGTGCATTGGCTACTGCTGATTATTTCCTGAAATACCTCACCTAGAAGTTGTGATCTTTGTGTTGTAAAATACTTCAATACAAACTATGATCACAAATTGAGTAATCTTCATTTGTTGATCCTACGAGTTATTCTACCCTTCGTCACTTTCTAAGCTTCCTTCGTTCCCATCGGAGCCTTGCGTGGTTACCTCGGATGCCTCCACCCCCTTCTTCTTTTTTTCTCACTTCCCCTTCTCCTTTTTCTTTTTTCACTCTCTCCCCTACTCTCCCCCTTGTTCCAAATCTTTTAGCATTGGACGAACTAGATTTCCTTCTCTTAATCGTTATTTTTTATTTTTTATTATTAATCGGATTGCTTACTTTAATTCTTAACCCTTCCATCAGCAGATGGCCCACTACCTCCGCTCGCTGCTCCTTTTGCATGCCCCATAAATCCCTGATCCCGAATGCTTTTACATTTTTTCCTTCACCTAACCACCGTAAATATAGTCCCCCAACTTTTTCTTTCTATCGTAATTTTGTCCCGATGGATATATGGATGGAATGTATGCATGCAAATTCCTTCAGTCACTGAATCGTGATTTTATGTTGAGATATAGGTAGCATGGAATGGGTGGCAGTGGAAACGGCATGTAATGGATTATGGTTGGACCTGGTGTACCACTGAAAGAGTGGAGTAACATGGCGGGAACGCCGTGAAATCTTTTCCAAACACACACAAGCATACACACTACCATACAGACACCCACACCCACATTAAAAAGGTTTAAGGAAAAAAGAAATGAAAAAGGGAAGGGAAACGAAAAAAAAAGAAAAAAGTGAGCAGGCGAGCACATTTTTGACATCGTTATCTTTGACGATTTTTCTTTTCTTTTTTTTTTAATTAGCCAAAAGCCCTGAAAATTTATAGGCATGTACCATACATGCTACAGAACACACCTACACAATTTGGAAAAAACGTAAGTTTTTTTAGGCCCCGAAATGATTTTTGGCGAGGGTCGAACGTTGGGGTAGGTAACCCTGTCCACAGCTAGATTGGCCTTGATAGAAAACCCAAAACTCAACTCTCAGGCCTCCACGATGCTCATTTCCCCCCCTCTCTTCTCCGTAATCACCTTCATCTTCATTGTCTTTGTTGACGTCTTTCAGTTGCACTTGTTTATGTGAGAGCATCGTGCCGAAAATGAACGGAGTCAACCTATTCTCGTAGGGCTCACCGCCACGTACGCTTATCACGAATCAACGTAGAAAAAAGGGTACCGTGACCAGCTCACGTACGCTGATAGCAAATCAATGCAGAAAAAAGAAAACAAATGTCCTATGGACCGGGTCACGGGCGACGGCCTTGAGGTACCAGAGGTACCATCATAACGCTGACCAGCCCTAGGTAATTCAGAATTGTAGTATTTTACTCATCTGCTCCTAGACTAAGTGCAGTTTGAACTGTAGTCTGCATCTCATCAGTTCATGGGTGTGCCAACTGAGCTAGGACCATTGTTACTGGCCAGTCTCGGGACTGGTATCAGGCCTGACCCTAAAAAAACGAACAAAGGGAAGAAAATAAATGGAAAACTATATTATAAAAAAGTGAACATGCTGGTACTCTTTTGCGTCCTTGCTGTCAGACTGGCGGTTGTACCTGGGCCAAGGGGAATAGTTCCACGAGCCCTCAACCCCTCCATTTCTCCTTCTGCGCTCCATCACTCTTGTTGTCCGTTGGCCTTGATCCCTACACCAGCTGCCTAAAAGTCCGATACAGCCAATTGAGCTAAGCTTGTTTTTGGAGCTTGGTAGCACAAAACCTATTTGAACATCCGTTCCGCGCTAATCCATCCCACATCATGGCAAGGCCACACCTTGGTCTGTCAATCATGCCACGGCCATGCCGCACACGCCGGGGCCCAACGCTATGCCTTGGCTTGCCGCACACACCACCCACTATGCCAGGGTCACACCGCTATTGGCCCCAACCTTAGCAAGTGGACACTTTTAAAAGACGAGCCCTTTACCACTTTGGCCAGGATAGACCTCACCATTCCTGCATCAGAACCTGCTAATGGGGACCTCGCCCGACAAGATAAGAAAGGCACCGACCCAACACGAAGGAGCCTCACAGGCTCAGTGTGTGTGTGTGTGTGTGTGTGTGTGTGTGTGTGTGTGTGTGTGCGTGTGTGTG
>BFEA01000080.1:2076835-2094339 GCA_003427395.1 Chara braunii
AATGCAAAACTGTTACACAATCTTCCATGCATCAGGGGAAAGCCATTCATCCCTTTTCACGCATGAATGTCATCGTTCATAACTTAGGCCGAGAGCAGGCGAGACAATATCGAAGGAAGCAAAAGCAGGTGGACAAGACAAGGCAACATAAGAATTCCCACAAGAAATAAAAGATGAAAAAACATTCCATTTATTAAAAAATCATCACTCCAAAGTTCTTCCAATTCTAAAATTTTTAGTTTTATTTGACAAGTTTTTGTTTAAAAATGAGAAAGAGAGAGAGAGAGAGAGAGAGAGAGAGTAGGAAGTACTGCATTGGTGCTCATGGCATAACAACTGAATTAAAAGTTAAAGTAAAGGTCGAGTAGATGCAAACATGGAACACCTAATTGTGAAAAAGAATTTTCAATCGAATAGAGCATTTGGGAAATTACAATAGTCAAAGATTTTGCGAAACCTTGCATACGGCAACTCCGTAGCTATAAAATAATCTACGAGCAATGCAAAACTGTTACACAATCTTCCATGCATCAGGGGAAAGCCATTCATCCCTTTTCACGCATGAATGTCATCGTTCATAACTTAGGCCGAGAGNAATGCAAAACTGTTACACAATCTTCCATGCATCAGGGGAAAGCCATTCATCCCTTTTCACGCATGAATGTCATCGTTCATAACTTAGGCCGAGAGTAGGCGAGACACTATCGAAGGAAGCAAAAGCAGGTGGACAAGAGAAGGCAACAGAAGAATGCCCACAAGAACTGAAAGACGAAAAAACATTCCATTTATTAAAAAATCATCACTCCAAAGTTCTTCCAATTCTAAAATTTTCAGTTTTATTTGACAAACTTTTTGTCTAAAAATAAGTGGCAAAATTGTTACACAATCTTCCACTAGCTTAGCGGCAGCGGTGCGGGCGGTGACTGCACAAACAACAGAAAATATTGAAAAATATGAAATATCACACAAACTGCTCACTTCGACTCAAATGGACCTATACGCTAAAACAACCTTAAACGACACTCCAAACAAGCTCAAACTGACTCATACAGTCCGATGACGGCCGCAAAGAGAGTTCAAACTGACTCAGAATACAATTGCATAGATTGAAATAGATCGACAAACTCAAAATTGAATATGTAGGTATGTGTGTGTGTGTGTGTGTGTGTGTGTGTGTGTGCGTGTGTGTGTGTGTGTGTGTGTGTGTGTGTGTGTCTGTGTGGGTGTGGGTGTGTGTGTGAGAGAGAGAGAGAGAGAGAGAGAGAGAGAGAGAGAGAGAGAGAGAGAGTAGAGTACAGTAGAGTATCTTACCAAAGAGTATCATAGAGTAGAGTTGAGTAGAGTACAATAGAGCAGAGCAAAGTAGCAAAGCGTATAGTAGAGCATAGCAGAGTAGTGTAGAGTAAAGTAGAGTATCGTTGAGTATCGTAGAGGAGTATCATAGGGTAGAGTGTTGTAGAAAACGTTATCGTGGACTATTGTAGAGTATCATAGAGTAGAGTAACCTAGAATAGAGTAGAGAACAAAATCGTAGAGTAGAGTATTGTAGAGTAGAGTACAATAAATAAAGTATCATAGGGTAGAGTACAGTAGAGTAAAGTAAAGTAGAATAGAGTAGAGTACAATAAATAAAGTATCATAGGGTAGAGTACAGTAGAGTAAAGTAAAGTAGAATAGAGTAAAGGATCGTAGAGTATCATTGAGTAAAGTAGTGTAGAGTACGATGGAGTAGAGTAGAGAAGAGTAAAGTAGAGAAGAGAAGTGTAGAGTACATAAGAGTAGAGTAGAGTAGTGTAGAGCAGAGCAGAGTAGAGTTGAGTAGAGTAGCGTAGAGTAGAGTGGAGTGGAGTAGAGTAAAGTAGATTAGAGTAGAGTACACTATCAGAGAAAGGATAGTAGAGTATCGTAGAGTAGACTATCAACAAGTAGAGTATAGTAAAGTATAGTAGAGTGGCGTAGAGTAGAGTACTGTAAAGTGGAGTAGAAATAAGTACAATACAATACAATAGAGAAAAATATTGTAGAATAGAGTAGAGAAGAGTAGAGTATAATAGGTAAAATTATCATAGCTATGGTAGAGTAGAGCAGAGTGCAGTAGAGTAGAGTGGAGTAGAGTAGAAAATCATGGAGTAGAGTAGAGAATCATAGAGTATTGTAAAGTGGAGTAGAGTGAAGTAGAGTGGAGTAGAGTAGAGTAGAGAAGGGAAAATCAGAGTAAAGTAGAGTAGAGTAGACTATCAAAGAGAAGAGTATCGTGGAGTAGAGTGGGCTATGAGAGAGTAGAGTATCGTAGAGTAGAATAGAGGAGAGTAAAGTATCATAGTAGAATAGAGGAGAGTAGAGTATCAGAGTAGAGTGCAGTAGAGTAGAGTGGAGTAGAGTAAAAAATCATAGATCAGAGTAGAAGATCATAGAGTATCGCAGAGAAGAGCAGAGTGAAGTAGAGTGGAGTAGAGTAGAGCAAAGTAAAGTCGAGTGGAGTAAGTAGAGTAGAGAAGGGAGGAGTAGAGTAGACTATCAAAGAAAATAGTATCGTGGAGTAGTGGACTATGAGAGAGTTGAGCATCGTAGAGTAGAATAGAATCGAGTCGAGTCGAGTCGAGTCGAGTAGAGTCAGAAGATGAGAGTATCATAGCATACCGTACAACAAAGTATAGTACAAAAGAGTACAGTAGAGTACAATAGAGATGAGTACAACTGAGTACAAATGAGTAGAATAAAATACATTATAGTAAAGCAAAGTAGAGTAGCGTCGCGTAAACTGGAGTGGAGTGGAGTAGAGTGGAATGGAGTGGACTGGTGGGGAGTGAAGTGGAGCGGAGAAGAGTGGAGATGAGCAAAGAGGAGAGGAGTGAAGAGGAGAGGAGCGGAGAGGAGAGGAGCGGAGAGGAGAGGAGTGGAGCTGAGAGGAGTGGAGCTGATAGGAGCGGAGTGGAAAGGAGTGGTGTGAAGTTGAGTGGAGTGGAGTGGACTAGAGCAAAGCGGAGTGGAGCAGAGTAGAGTGGAGGAGAGTGGAGGAGAGTGGAGTGGAGTAGAGTGGAGAGGAGTGGAGTGGAGTAGAGGCGAGTGGACTGGAGGAGTGGAGTGGAGTGGAGTGGAGTGGAGTGGAGTGGAGTCAAGTCCACTGGAGTGGACTGAAGTAGAGTGGAGAGGAGGAGGGTGGAGAGGATCAGCATGGAGTAGAGTAGAGCAGAGTGGAGTAGAGCAGAGCAGAGTGGAGTAGAGCAGAGTGAAGTAGAGTAGAGTAGAGTAAGGTAGAGTAGAGTAGGGTAGAAGAGAGTAGGGTAGAAGAGAGTAGGGTAGAGCAGAGTAGGGTGGGGTAGAGTAAAGTAGAGCAAAGTAGGGTAGAGCATAGTAGCGCAAAGAAGAGTAACGCATGGTCGCATAGAATAGCATAGAGTAGAGTAGAGAAGAGCAGAGTGGAGTAGAGTAGAGTAGAAAGGAGTGGAGTGGAGTGTTGTGGTCTGGAGTGGAATGGAGTGGACTGGAGGAGAATGGAGTGGAGCAGAGTGGAGTGGAGGAGAGTAGAGTGGAGGAGAGTAGAGTGGAGCGGAGTGGAAAAGAGTGGAGTGGGGTCGAGTGGAGTAGAGTGGGGTGGAGTGGGGTGGAATGGAGTGAACTTGAAGTGGAGCGGAGTGGAGTGGAGCGGAGTGGGGTGGAGTGGAGCATAACGGAGTAGAGAGGAATGGAGTGTAGAAGAGCGGAGAGGAGAGGAGCGGAAAGGAGAGGAGAGGAATGGAGCGGAGATGAGAGGAATGAAGCGAAGAGCAGTGGAGTGGAAGGAAATGGAGTGGAGTGGAGAGCAACGGAATGGAGCAGAGCGGAGTGGAGCAGCGTGGAGTGGAGTAAAGTGGAGGCGAGTGGAGTGCAGTGGAGTGGATTGGAGTACAATGGAGAGGAGGAGACCGGAGAGGATAAAAATGGAGTAGAGCAGAGCAGATTAGAGCGATGTGGAGTTGAGTAGAGGGGAGGAGAGTGGAGGAGAGTGGAGGAGAGTGGAGTGGAGAAGAGTGAGAGTAGAGAAGACTAGAGTAATGAACAACAAAATGAAGTAGAGCAGAGCAGAGTGGTTTAGAGTAGAATGGAGTATAGTAAAGCAAAGTAGAGTAGAGTTGAATAGAGTATTGTAGAGTAGAGCAAAGTCGAGTTGAGAAGTGTGGAATAGAGTAGAGTCGAGTGGAGTAGACTAGAATATAGTGGAGTGAAGTGGAGTGAAGTGGAGTGAAGTGGAGTGGAGCGGAGTGGAGTTGAGTGGAATGGAGTTGAGTTGGATGGAGTGGAGTGTGTAGAGTAACGCAAAGTAGAGTAGAGTAGCGTAGCACATAGTAGAGTAGCGTAGCGGCGCGTAGAGTAACATAGAGTATAGTCGAGTGGAGTCAAGTGGAGTAGAGTATAGTTGAGTGGAGTGGAGTCGAGTGGATTCTAGTGGAGTGGAATGGAGTGGAGTGGAGAACAATGGAGTGGAGCACAGTGGAGTGGAGGAGAATGGAGTGGAGCAGAGTGGAGTGGAGGAGAGTAGAATGGAGTGGAGCGGAGTGAAGTTGAGAAAAGTCGAGTGGAGTCGAGTGGAGTCGAGTGGAGTGGAGTAGAGTAGAATGAAGTGGAGTGAAGCGGAGTGGAGTGGAGAGGAGAGGACCGGAGAGGAGAAGAGCGGAAAGGTGAGGAGAGGAGCGGAAAGGTGAGGAGAGGAGAGGAGCGGAGAGGAGAGGAATGAAGCGAAGAACAATGAAGCGGAGTGGCGTAGAGTGGAGCGTAAAGGAGTGGAGCAAAGCGGAGTGAACCAGCATGGAGTGGAGTGGAAGGGAGTGGAGTGGAGTGGAGTAGACTGGCGAGGAGGAGACTGGACAGGATTAGAGTGGACTAGAGCAGAGCAGAGTAGAGCGACGTGGAGTTGAGTCGAGCGAAGGAGCGTGGAGTAGAGCAGAGCAAGACTGGAGTAATGAACAACAAAGTGAAGTAGAGCAGATAAGAGTAGTTTAAAGTAGAATGGAGTAGAGTAAAGCAAAATAGAGTAGAGTTGAGTAGAGTAGTGTAGAGTAGAGCAAAGTCGAGTCAAGAAGAGTCGAGTACAGTATAGTCCAGTGGAGTAGAGTAGAGTAGAGTGGAGTGGTGTGGAGTGGAGTGGAGTGGAATGGAGTGGAGTGGAATGGAGTCGAGTCGAAGGGAGTGGAGTGGAGTGGTGTAGAATGGAGTGGCGTGGAGTAGTGAAGAATGAAGTGGAGTGGAATGGAGTAAAGGATAGCAGAGTGAAGTAGAGTGGAGCGGAGTGGAGTAGAGTGGACTGGAATGTAGTGGAGGAGAGTGGAGGAGAGTGGAATGAACCAGAGTGGAGTGGAGTGGAGTAGAGTGTAAAAGAGTGGAGTGGAGTAGAGTGTAGAAAAGTGGAATGGAGCAAAATAGAGTGCAGGAGAGTAGAGTAGAGTAGAGTAGAGTAGAGTGGAGTGGAGTAGAGTGGAGTGGAGTGGAGTGGAGTAGAGTGGAGTGGAGTGGAGTGGAGTAGATTGGAGTGGAGTAGAGTGGAGTGAAGTAAAGTGGAGTGGAGTACAGTGGAGCGGGGTAGAGTGGAGTAGAGGATAGTAGAGTGGAGTGGATTGGAGTAGAGAGTAGAGTGGAGTGGATTGGAGTGAAGTGCGGTGAAGGGGAGGGGAGGGGCGAAGGGGAGGGGAGGGGAGTGGAGGAGAGTGGAAGAGAGTGGAAGAGAGTGGAAGAGAGTGGAAGAGAGTGGAGGACAGTGGAGGACAATGAAGTGGAGGAAAGTGGAGTAGAGCGGAGCAGAGTGGAGTACTGTACAACAGAGTAAAGTAGAGCGGAGCATATCAAATCATAGCAGAGCAGAGGAGAGTAGTGTAGAGCAGGGTAGAGAAGAGAAGAGAAGAGAAGAGAAGAGAAGAGAAGAGCAAAGCAAGGAAGCTCATAGCAAGGAAGCGTAGAGTAGAGAAGGGTAGGGACGAGAAACGCAAGGAAGGAAATAGTAGAGAAGAGTAGAGTAGAAAATAGTAGGGAAGCATAGAGTGGAGGAGAGTAGAGTAGAGTAGAGTAGAGTCGAGTGAAGTAGATTAGAATGGAGTAGAGTGGAGTAGAGTGGAGTAGAGTGGAGTGGAGTAGAGTCGAGTGGAGTGGAGTAGAGTAGAGTGGAGTGGGGTACAGTGGAGTAGATTGGAGTGGAGTATAGTGGAGCAGAGTGGAGTGGAGTAAAGTGAAGTGTAGTAGAGTGTAGCGGAGTTGAATGGAGCGAAGTGGAGTGGAGTGGAGTGGAGTGGAGTGGAGGAGAGTGTGGTGCAACACTTGCTTCGACATTATATCAAGCTGAGCCAGGATGACTGGGACAAGAAGTTACCTCTCATCACCAGCTTGCAGAACAATGTTTTACACAACACCACATGCATGTCTCTTAATGAGTTACATCTTGGTTCGAAACCTAGGTCCGCTCTTGACTTCCTCCTACCTGAAAACCAGCCCACAACAACTCCTCACAGCATTGAATTTGCTGGCCAAGATGATAAGATGCTGCAGCAGGCTGTTGAGCAGATTCAAAAGTCTCAGGACGTTATGATTGCATCCAAGAATACGGGCAGAAGGCTATCTAGCTTTTTGGTCGGGGATGGAGTTTGGGTGAAGTTATCTGAATTGAGTCAGGAACTAAGTATATCTAGAAAGTTGATGCGGCAATGTTTTGGACCGTGGGAAGTATTAGATATTGTGGGGGGATGACCGTCCTACTCACACGTATCCAGGGACACCTACGCACATACCATGTTTTCCATACCTTCAAACTTCAACCTTTCGCTGAAACAGATCAGTTTCCTTCGAGACGGTCTATGCTGCCCCCAACGATGGATGGACACGTGGAAATCGACAACATCGTGGATCACAGAGACAAGCCAATTGGCAGAGGAAGACTGCCGAAACCCCAAAGACAGTTCCAGGTCTGCCGCACAATGGCCTCCAGCCAGAATGTCTCCGGTAGAGGTCAGCACTTTCCTATATGGAAAGTGGCAGCTGCACTGGGCCTCCCCTGGCTTGACGCGCGAGGTTTCTAGTAGCTTCACGCGCTAGGCCGTATTTAACTCCAGGGCCTGTTCCGAAAGGATTCAATAGCAGGATCTCATAGGACTTTTGAAGCTATGGACGAGGGGGTGTGAGGGTGTGAGCCCTCACGGGGCCCCTTTTCCCCTTGCCCCCGGCGCCCAACATTATCAGGCGGGCGTGAGGGTCGTGCGGGCAGGATTTCCTTGAGCCTGGCAGGCCCTACCAGGGTCTGAAACAGCATAGGGTTGTGTGACTGGGCACTGGACTCCAAAGCCGCACACTGCTTTTTTGTCACACACAGCCTCTAGGCCAATCGGAAGGCAGCGAATAGCGGAGGCCACATCGCACAATTGAACCCCTAACTGTTTGGGGCCCGGGCCACTTTCGGAACAGGCCCTGGAGTTAAATACGGCCTAGCGCGTGAAGCTACTGGAAACCTCGCGCGTCAAGCCAGGGGAGGCCCAGTGCAGCTGCCACTTTCCATATAGGAAAGTGCTGACCTCTACCGGAGACATGGGCGCAAATGGGCGCTGAGAGGAGACGCAGCTGAGCGC
The DNA here is from genome assembly GCA_003427395.1 of Chara braunii. NCBI lineage: Eukaryota > Viridiplantae > Streptophyta > Charophyceae > Charales > Characeae > Chara > Chara braunii. The sequence goes on from BFEA01000080.1 coordinate 2,084,419, forward strand.
TGCTTGGCAAGTCCGCTATAGCCGGGCCATACGATCCTGGAAGCCAGTGGTGTACTGGGAGGTGGTCCCTTGGACATGGTGGTCTGCATGTGGGGAACAGACAGGAATCGTGAGTGGGACAGAGGAGGATGTACCTGGTGTGTCGTTGAGGTCTGCATGGATGACATCTTCGTGTACATCGGTTCTGCTGCTGAAGTTCTTCTAGTTGCATCATCATAGTGTAGGCTAAATAGGCGTCGTGAGTCTGTGGTTGGGCGCCAGGTGCCAGTAGGGAAGAGTGGCACTGGATACATTGTTGACGGTGGCGAGACAAGGGGCTGACATTGACAATGGAGTTCATTGCTTTGCTCTTCATTTGGTGGGTACTTGGTTCATTCTGCCGTCTATGCGACACACAACTATTTGGTTTTCAATGTCATAATGCGATTTGGATTTCTGTCATTCGCTCATATTCGTTGCAATACAAGTACCCTGGCGGGTCCCACACACACGCAAGCAGTCATGCATGGAGATAGGCACACGGGAACCAGCAAGCACGCACACAAACAGACTTAGAAATCTCCGCAAAAAGCGGGAACCTCTGCAAAGGCACAGATTCCACATGATTCCAGCGGCAAAACTCAGAAATCAGCAGAGTTCTCAGTCTGTGATTTTGCAGGTCGTTACATTGGTCTCAACCTGCTTTTATCTGATGTTGGAATAGTCTGAAATCTTCAATGTTCTGGGAAACCAGCTGGGTCTTCCTTCCAAAGATGATCCTATAAAGAAAAAAAAGCCGTAAACCCTAACGGTATTGCAAGTATCTGACTCCTTCAGGGTTCAAACTCGTCATCTGTTCATTCACAGTTCCACAGACTACCACAGCTGTGAGTTCCGAACGACCTGGCCATCCTGCCATTTCCAAACCCTCCCAAGTACCAAAGATGCAGAAAACAGACCACAAACTTTCCATGTTATGTCTCATGCAGAACATTACGGTTTGCTGAGAGCAGGAAAAACACTGAAAAGCTAGGTTAGGTCCATCTGCGAAGCACTAAGTACATGAGATTCCATCCATGGCACAAAGCCTTGTCCCTTATCTCCAGCAAAATGCAACATCAAAATGCAAGGATCCCGACCCTTCATCACTTGCTGGAGTGCAACAGATCACATGCATATACACTGATTTCACAGATTGCGAAGTCTCACACAAAACCCAATAGAAGGTGAATGAGAACCAGGAAGCTCAACTCAATTATCAAACCCAGAGTTAGAGAGAGAACATCGTGAGTTCAAAGTGTATAGCGCTGAACAGAGTTACGGGTCTTCTTCAATCAACATGAGTTCCAAGCCTGACGCTCATCAGCGTCAGCTGCCAAACGTCAACAACAGCGCTCAACAGGTAAGTGTCACCATAGCTCACACTTCCCCCTCTCTCGTCTGCCTTCTTCTTTCTCTTCCTCTATGTCTATAGTCCTGGTCTACCCTCACTCATCATGCATGCACACTCCCTATCACACGAGGATCTACTCTGAATACTACTCACTGGTATCTCCCACTGACCATCCCTACTAATATACTAACTAGCGCTGGCGGACCTATGGCTGCCTTCCCTCTAGCCAGCACTCTCTTCCTTCCCACATAGCGCTGCTCTTCAGCCTACCGCAGCTCACACACATCCAGCGCACAAGTGCCACGACACTTCCACACTCTCATGCGAAGTGAGCATCTGTCCAAATGGGAGGCTGGCCAGTCCTTTATAGTGCTGGACTGGTCTGGCGTGGCCTGCATTCAGCCTCAAATGTGCCTGGGACTCCTGCCCAGTACCGATTGTTGCAAAGTGTGTGTCCCAGTATCTTTTCCCATGGTCTGCTGCTGCTTTGGGCCATCGGGCCTGTCTTTTGGACTCCTGGTCTGAATCAGGACTGACTCGTGGGATTATGACTGGACTGGGACTGTAGCCTTTGACTCATTGCCGAACAGACATGTCTTTTCATTGAGGAGACATGACCCTAACTCAGTCTTGAAAATTGTGTCCAATACCTGTTCGTTCAGGACCTGTTGTGACCTTTCAAAATGACTTACCACTTCATTATGGATGCGACTTTTACCTCAGGAACTTCGTCTTTTGAGTTGCTGCTCGTGAAGTTAAGTTCTGGCCGACAGGGCCCTTTGCTATTGGGGCATCCATTTGGGGTCTGATTTGTAAAGGCCCTTTTAAAAATCACACAGAATATTCTTATATGCCGCAGTAAAAATGGAGCTCGGCAGACGGAAAAGTAAAATTGCTTTTGCATCCCTTCCACGTTCAAAAGTTAGTATAGCGACCTCCCATATCTGAGGGGATAACCTGAATGTCTATTGCACAACTATAATTTGGCAGCTCAACCACCTAAGCAGATAAGGATTCAGGAAACAAGTTTTCGCAGAAGATGCCACAGCTCCTATAAAGTGATATATAGTGAATGCAGCCAATAACCCCCCCTCCCCTGCTCCCCCCTTTCCCCCTCCTCGCCCCCTCCTCCCCCCCTCCTACCCCCCCCAAATTCTTCAGCCACCAACTTTGGCTCCATTTAGTTGAATATTGTTTGTGCCCTACACCCTCACCACATCCCCACCCCCCAGTCATCCCCAAAGCATTCAGCCACCAGCTTTGGTTTCACTGAAAACAGGACTCGTGCACGCACTGTGGATATCATTCTGAAAAGCAAGTGTCAGAGCCCTTCCATCCCCTTGGGCACCTCTCTGATGTGGAATACCAATGCTGGCCGACGCAAGTTCTACTTACTGAGCTCTCGCCCATACATGAATGACGTTCAGTCTTGTGAACAATTAGGCGAATTGTCCTTGTTGTTGTCGTTCCTATCCCTTCTTTGGCTACTTATGAAGATACCTCACCATTTACACCAAAGGTCATGCCTTGCTGGCGTTGTGCTATGCCTGTGCTTTGCTACGCTAGCCTGAATGCTGGCCACTCCTGAGCAGATCCATGCTTTCTCTTCGCATGGAAGACCACTGTTTGTGCCAACGAGGAACAAGGCAGTTTGCAATCAATCCGAGATTCATGCTATGCTTCATTGGCATGGAGGCAGCAACAATGGGGCCTGGACATTGTCAGTGGAATTGTCTGTCTGCAAACTCTAACGAGAGATCTTGTGCTCGGTTTGTCTGCTGAATCGAAAATTTGTCACTCACACAATCAGTGAGCCCTTTCGGTTTTTCTTCCTGGGGTTTGGGTTTCGAATTTCTCTGCTTTTAAGTGCTTTATGAAAATTATAGCATCAATGAATGATAAAACCAGAGTTCCTCAACTGCTACTTATGACACAAGGAGGTCCCCCTTTAAGCAACAAGCTGAACTTACCTGCACATCTGCACATCTTGGTACAGATCGTCCAACATTCTGACTGCACATCCAGGTGCATTCTCACGCAGGGAATCGAACATGTGGTTAGTGGCCATCAGGAAATTCTCTTCACAAGTTCACTGTGATATAATCATATAACCAACTACACTGAGAGCGCCCCGACTATACACAACCATTGATGAACAGAGCTTAAAGAGTTCAAGTCCTGTCTAACACCCTAGCATCATAATGTGCCTCACCACTGAACTAACAACCAAAAGGTTTAGAGGACTAATTCCTATCCCACACTACCTGGAATAACCCCTCCGTCAATGGTCTAGATGGTGTCCTTGCAATTAAACCACCAGCGACCCACAGCTATCTTTGGCACCGCACCTGTTAACATCAGGCTGAGTTCAGGTTGGGTGTACAGTCCGTGTACCAGAGATGTGCAGGTGCAGGGAGGAGGCATAAAATTTCCAGTGTCCCCGATTCAGCGATTTTTTTTTTTTTTTTTTTTTTTAAATTTTAAATTTGGACCATTTCTCAATTTATGCGTGTCATCCTTGCGCAGGGGCCATGCAAATCTTCTCTGTATCGTTCCAATTTTAACGGATGTCCCGAAGGACACTTCAGTTCTTCAGCGAATTTCTGCTTTCGTCTCCTTCAACAAAAAATGGTCTTCAAAATGCTGATTTTGGACTTTTGGTTGCTGGAATGTGTGATTTGCTGAGATTCCCGCTTTCTGCTAAGATTTCTAAGTCTGTGTGTGCCTGCTTGCTGAGTTTCCGTATGTTTGTCTGAGTGCATGATTGCTGGGTGTGTGTGACCCGCCAGGGTACTTGTATATTTGGAAAGCCTTCGGGCCTGGTACTTACCAGTGGCCGTGCTTTTGTGGGGTTGCAGCAGGGGCGTAGCGGTAGGCTAGGCCTGCGTAGCTTAGAAAATACTTGAGTGGCGGTAGGTAGGCAGATGAAGACAAAACGTTAGTACCTTCATAGGCCAATTGAATTTTAAGAGTCCGGACGTGTCCGGTTTAGGTGTAGGGGTGCCAATCCAACAGTCTGAGTCTAGGGCCTGTAGCGGACGATATCAGACCTGCAATGATATTTCCCTCCAAAACGAGGAAGGTATCGGATCCTTGGGAGGCCAAGTGAGGCCAGGAAAGTCACCGCCCAAGGAAGCAGCTACCCGGTACATATTCGGAAAGAGCAATGAGCTCTCTTCCTCATTTTGTGGTGTGCAAGTTTGGCATCACGATGCTGGAGCGACTGCTGGAAGTCCAGCACTGGGGAGGAAGAAGGTGGACTTGGCCGCCCACCTTGGTTATGATGGAGCGGGCCAAGGAGGAAGGCTCCGGGGTATAGGAGGAGGAGGAGGAGGAAGAATGTGAGCAAGGAGGAGAGTGGCAGGGGTGCTTCGCTGGCTATTGTGGACGGCATCTTCATCTTCTGGGTTGGCCCTGCACCTGGAAACCGCAGTGGGGGTGCGCTGCCTCAAGGAAGACTTCAGGGCAGAGTTAGGCATGGCGGCTATGGTAGAGGGGACATATCAGCCTTGTGTTGTCCTTTGAACATTGGGGCAAAGTTCCCCTAGTCCGCCATAGCCACCTACCACAGAAGAGGAGGAAGAAGGTGTAGGTCGTAGCTATGGTCGACCTCATGTGTTGCTTGCAGTAAGGAGGAGATTCGGACATTGGTTCTGGTTCATTCTTTCATTGCTATAATTACTATTTAGGCTGGGGAAGATAAGGAGGTTGAAGGTGACTCCGAGTTGGACGGGGATTTGACATTGGTCTTTGCTGGTGCACAAATTCTTCTCCTTCTGCCGTTCTTAATTCTTCCTCTTCCTTTGTCTATATCTCTTTCCAGGTTCTTTCATTTCAGTTGCAATTGAATGGCATTGTCTTTCTTTGTGTTATTGGCATTATTGCACTGCAAGATAGCCAGGATCATAACAAGGTGAAAAGTATTACGGCAAATCTCGGCAAGATTTGAAAAACACATGTTTTTCCTGGCTGCCGCTGCCAGGCTCAAACCGCACAATATTTGATAGGGGCAGGCACAATTGAGCATCAGGAAAATGAGGCTCAGAAGACCGATGGTGGTAATGGTGGTCGAATGTGCACATCATCTTTTTAAGCCTACAGGCTGTGCATCCTAGTCCTGGTTGGGTTGTCAGCGCTGCGTGCCTCTAACCCGGATTGGAGCAAGGTGTTTGTCAAGGTGTCTCTCAGCATTTCACTTCTTGTCAGGCATTCGGAGACGTACAATAAAAAGTTAAGAACGTTAGAGACAGTTGATTGAAGAAAGGAGAAAGGAAATCAGGATTTACCATGCCTAAGAGTTCTGACAAGAAGTGAGCCCTTTTTTTTATGGTTGAAAGTTGAAACTTGAGATTCAGCAAACTTGAACAACAACTGTTTATTCCCGGTAGACTGTGAGGACCCCGGCGTCAAGCATTATGAATTCAGTCGGTCGAAAAAAGAAAAAGAAAAAAGAAAGAAGAACAACAACTGTTTAGGAATATGCAAAGACATGACCAAATCGATCAACTGTGACAGCCTGATGGAAAGCAAGCAGCAAAACACAGACGACTAAACAAAATGATGAACGCAACAACTAGGTGAGAGAGAGATGTTACATGCTGCGCCTGCACACGAGGGCCATTTTCCAGCCCCTGCGTCCCTCAGGCTGAAAGGCTGAAAACCAGGGCCTACAGGCCCCGTGTCTGTTCAGCTCGAAAGCCTGAAAAACAGGGGCCTACAGACCCTGTGTCGTTTCAGACTAAAAATGGCAGTAGCCTTTTTAGCCTGCAACGAAGGGCCATTTTCGGTCTGTCATCAGACCGACCTGCCCTGAAACTGGGCATGTAACAGAGAGGAGAACAAAAGGGTTCAGATGAAATACAACGGGAGATAAGAGGAAGGAGCATGGCATTGAATAGACATGGGTGGGAGGGGGCGCACAGGAGGGATGGAAATTGAGGGCAGAGGGGGAACGGTGGATAACAAGTGTGAGTCCCATGCTCCATGTTGTGCGCTCTCATTTAAGATCAACTTGGTGGCATTCCTGCAGGGAGACCGGAACAAGGAAAAATAGCAAGAAGGGTTTCGCATTGCCTTCTCTGGTGCTAGCTCAGTGGTACACACCTCTACATCATGATCAATTGTTCAACAGTCCAAATCCCGATGGCTTGTGCCATGCGAAGCAAGCGTTGATTGTCCTTCCTTCGCTTCACACCGTCCTGTCACCCCTTAAGAAAGGGGAGGTGGGTCTAGGCGGTGCATGATTTCATGCTCGTCAATTTCAATGCGTGTTTTCCCACATTGAAAATGGATAGTGTAATAGTATTGGATAAAATTATAAAATGCATCATGACCTGCTGATTGGTGAAAAGGATGACAAAAACAAGGGCTATCTATGATGGAGACACCAGTTCAGATTGTGAAGAAGATACATAACCTTTAATCTGGGTTCCTGCTTTTCCAACTAGTCACAGAACACAGAGCTCTGCTATGACAGCCTCAAGCAGCATTTGCCGGTGAAGGGGGTGGCTTGCATGGATATGGGTTTCATTCTTTGAGATTTTTATCGTTGTTTTCGTCGTTGCAGACTTCACTGCTATGAGAACCGTATCCTCTTCCCCAACAACCTCAATTCCTTGCACAATTCGGTTCGTCGCATCCTCTTCGATGTCATTGGCTGCATCGTCTGTCATTTCCTCGATTTCGCCCTCTTCTTTCTCACTCGCTGACTTTCCATCGCCCTCTTGCGCCACTGACTTCTCGTTGCCAATTCTAGTGTAGTGTTGTGGTTCCCCTTCCCCATCCTTCTCATTACTACGTCCCACTACAGGACTTAAATCTGTGAACTCCCGCACTTCCCTATCCCTCTCCATAAGATCAACCTCAATTGTGTCCTCGCCGCCAGCCACAGCAGTTGTAAATGTACCACAAATCTCATTCGTCATTAACAGGTTACCCTTGTCTCCTATGGCAGAGGACACCTGCACTCTTTCACCACTGTTTTGCTGGTGACTCCTGTCTCGTCGAAAACACCCCTCCATCATCACCCTCTCCTCCACCTCCCCCTCCTTCCTGTCTGGCCTCAGATCTTGGCCAGCTGCTTCTGGCAGTATCTTCCTCTTCTTGGACTCGTTATCAAGGGAACTGTCAAGGTCTGCCTCTCCCTGCCTCTTCCTCTCTCTCCCTCCTCTTGGTCTTCGATTCACAACAACCTGAACGTCCGTGAAACCCTTCTGGCCCAGAGAAACTATCAGCTTGTTCGCATCAATGCTACCACAGATCCACCGTTTCTGCTTTTCTGTCTGGAATAGCCTCCAATTGTTCGCATGGAGATCGGAGAGTTCAGCAATCCTGCCTCCTCTTGCTCCTGAAGCACCAGGCCACATAGAAGCATCAGGTCGCTGAAGAAGCTGCAGTTTGCCATTGGCAACTGACATAACAGCTGACATGCGGGCGGCAGCAATACCAGTGCTTCCACTGACTGGATGCATCTGAATAGTCCCTGTAAGTTCACTGCTCATTTCCAGACTGACAAGTGGCGATGGTTGGTGCATCTTTATCGTCTGCCGTCCCTTGTAGCTCTGGACCTGCATAGCTGGCAAAGCTCTCAAAGCTCCGCAGTCCTCCAAGGTTTTGAGAGCATCATCTGGAAGCTGCAAAGTGCCACCACCATTAGCCATTGTTAATGTACGGTTTCAAAAGGAACACGACATGCCGGAGCAAAGACTTCTGTCTCTAACAGAGGAGCTACTACTTTTGAACCAATGAAAATTTTGTCTACTCACAAACCATCCACTGCATGGATGAACTCTTCGGACACCCGTATGATAGCAGCCAGGGCGCAGACACGATAGCCAACCGGAAATGTGACCATATCAGATCCCCAGACCAGGGAAGCCAAGGTGCAGGCATGATAGCCAACAGGAAATGTGACCATATCAGACCCCAAGACCAGGGAAGCCAGGCTGCAGGCATGATAGCAAAGGTATTGTGAAAGAAAAAAAGGTTCTCAAGGTGTCCAATTTTAGAGCAATCCTTGTGTTTTAACTTTGACTGCATTACAATCGTTGGAAACTTCTGGAGCGCATGAAGGGTCAAAAGAGCTAACCTCACAAAACTTTCAGATCGGGACGTTAGCACTCGCTGAGTTTAATACTGTGCTGGAGCATATGTTAGACGTGTGCTGACCCCGAACAATGACGTTCACCATGACTGAACTGGGACACAGAGCAAGGAAATGAAGAGTAGTATCTCATCCTCTTCAACGTTCTCTACTTTCAACAAGTTCAGCTTGATTACGAGGCCTCGCATAATCTTCTCTTTCTGCTGCACAAACGCTGTATTAGGAGCTTGAAGTCGATGCTTTGAAGCATCGTATGTGACCCTGCACACACAGTTGCAGGTATTCTACTGACTTCCGATAAGAGATGCAGTCAACCACAAAATGTTAGTATATAAATCGATATAATTCTCCGCTATGCTTGGGCCCCCCTTATGACCTTTGTGCTTGAGATGAGAGTCATCAGACAGGGAGGTTTATCCACCAATCAACACGACGTGTAAATTACTAAATGTGGAACAACTAGACAGGACTTGCGAAAACTGCTTTCATCTCAGGAGCAGGAGCAGACTCCCCATATTCAGTCCGAGTCCTTTTTGTGCTTCCCCTACAACCAAGCAGATAAAGCGGCACTGTAACCCAAGAAATGTACACACACTGACATTCATAAATATTGTACATGTTTGCAAACGCGCTATTCAAGAGTTCTTCCGACCCAGGTCATTGAAGTTTGTGACAGTCCAATTATGCCTTCTGAGTATAGGAAGAGGTTAGAAACCGAAGTCTCAACAGACAGCAGTTCTCGTGAGTTCTTGACAAATAGATATGACGAAGTGACGTTTTAGTGACGAACGACACAAGACACAACCACTCATCAAAACAGAACTCCGAAACAACAAAGTACATAGCATTAAAGAGAAAGTTGACAACCCAAGAGTACCGCGATAACGGACTCGACAGTCTACTTGTCTCCATCCACCTTTCCTCTCCCTTGACTTCACCGTCTTCTTCCCCAACATAAAACCGGAGAAAACTCCGGAGCCATGCGTGCTGAAAAGGACAAAAATAGTTGCCGGTAACGTACTTATACGAAAGCTGAATCCTACTCCCTAGTCCTAAGCTGCTACCAACCCCGATGTGAACTGCCAGGTCTCGTCGCGAGACTGCGCGAAGTTGCACACAATGTTTCCCAAAAAGGTATCGGAAAAACCCTTGACCCAGTACTCCCGACGCAAGGTCAGAACTTGCTTGGGAATTGCTGAGCGAGCGGTTGTGTTACGGTCCAAACGGGACAACCACCCTGTCACCGCTGCTTTCTTCTGCTTCAGGTCTGACCAAGAGTTAGCGTCCTGGCCTGTCCTCAACTGCACAGGTCCAGAACCCCAAATTGTCCCTTGGTTCTTTGTCAAYTGTGTACTCCGTACGAAGGGGTACTCCTGACCGGTTTCCAAACGGCACCCAATAAAATCCCAAGTGCCTGATTTATCATCGGTCCTTTTTAGGGTCAACA
>BFEA01000080.1:2108690-2120600 GCA_003427395.1 Chara braunii
AGAGAGAGAGAGAGAGAGAGAGAGAGAGAGAGAGAGAGAGAGAGAGAGAGAGAGATGCAATCAGACTCGCTTTCTTTCACAACTCACATGCATGTAAACAGGTAGTGCAGCAAACTGGCGATGAGCGCCCACTCAGAACTCAGAGATATGGTAACCAAGGACACAGTTCAGATACAAGCTCACTTCAAACAGCTATGCCGCGACAGCGCCTGTACAACTCTCTGTTCGTTGCCAACCCAACTCTGCTGTTCACACACACAGGATCACCCTGGATATCCCACACGCGTCACACTGTACACACACGCACACACACACGCTACACTCCTCTATCAGCTATGGCGGCTATGGCCTCTACTACTCCTATCGCGATGGCTAAGCTCTCCTTCTCGCCCACTTCGTCTTTGGGCTCACTGCAGACCACCTGGCACAAGTCGCTGTGGCAGCGCTTCCGCATGGCTTACGCAGGAATGAATGAATGGCTGGGCGCTGCCTCTTGGTTTATACTTCTGTAGCTCGTTGGTCTGCCCCTTTTCCCATGCCCCTGGTGCACACAGTCCCACATGGTACTTGCTTGACTGGACTGTGACTGACTGGGACCGGTACCGCGGACTGCATCGGTTTGCACTGCGAACTCAATGCAGTCGCACTGCCGATGTACCGCAGTTGGGCTCACCACTTGCCCACTTGCCTCTGTCTAAACGTGAGTCATACCTCGAAAGGCCACTACTGGGACCTTCCGGAATGCTGGAGACTTGGCCTTTCGAACACTGTGGCAGCTACGACCTTGACCTTTCAGGACTGCAGCAGCTACGACCTTGACTTCTCAGGACACCTACAGCTACGACCTCTAGGCCTCACTAAGACCATCCAATAGGTCTACAGATCCAACCCCCACCAACCTACGGACCTACGACAGCCTACGAACTGTTGTGAATACACAGGTCACGGGTTCAACTCTCGAGGTCGACACAGATACTGTACATGGGCAAGGTAAGAACTAGGGATCGAGCCCTGGGATCTGCATTCGCTACTGCAAACAGGTGAATACTGTTTGTGTGTGTGTGTGTGTGTGTGTGTGTGTGTGTGTGTGAGAGAGAGAGAGAGAGAGAGAGAGAGAGAGCGCTTTACAGATGGCCTTTCGAGGATGAATCCGGATGCAATCTTGCATTTTTTTGTTCGATCGCATGAACATCATGCAATATTGCATCCAGATTCATCCCCGAAAGGCCGTCTCCCAAAGCGGCCTCTTTTTCTCTCTCTCGTTTTCATACAGGTGCACTCATCCATGGCCTCTCTCTCCTGCATACACCCACACATGTTCATGGCCTCTCTCTCTCTGTCATGCTGCCATACATCTGTCCACATTCATACACACCCACATTGTCGAGATACATGAACTCCTGCATGTGTATGAATGCACACCACAATGAGAGAGAGGAAGAGAGCAAGAGAGAGCTGTGAGAGAGAGAGAGAGTCAACTTTACAGATGCTTTTTGAGGATGAGTCCGGGCACAATTGCTTGGAGAGAGAGAGAGAGAGAGAGAGACATTCGGGCCCCAGGATCTGATTGAAACGGTTTTCACCTTTTGCAGTCACAGATGCGGGCCCCAGAAGCTCGATCCCCAGACCTTACCTTAACCGTGTACAGTATTGAGTTGACCCCTGAGTGTTTGAACCCGCGACCTGTGTTTTGGTAGTTGGCTGTTGTCTGTTGTAGGTCTGTGTAGTTGTAGGGGTTCGATCTGTAGGTCTGTCGAGTAGGGGTCATAGCTGTGTAGAGGCCGTGGCTGTAGTGTTTCTGAAAGGTCAAGGTCGTAGCTGCTACAGTCCCGAAAGGCCAAGTCCACAGACTTCCGGAAGGTCCGGAAGTGGCCTTTCGAGGGTTCCTCACGTGTAGTCAGAGGCAAGTGGGCAAGTGGTGAGTCCAACTTCGCTTAGTCAGCGGTACCCAGTCCCAGTCTCACTTTGCACAGTCAGCAAGTACCATGAGGGACGGTGTACAACATGGGCCCGGTGGAAAAGGGCAGACCAACGACTTACAGAAGTATAAATCAACAGGCAGCGCCCAGCCATTCATTCATTCGCTGAGTAAGCCATGTGGAAGCGCTGCCACAGTGTCTTGTGCGAGGTGGTCTGCAGGTTGCCCGAAGTCGAAGTGGGCTGAAGAAAGGCAGAGTGTCCATAGGCAGGAGTAGCCGGCGGCCATAGCCGCCATAGCTAGTGTTAGGAGTTAGTGTATGTGTACGAGTGTGTGATACAGTTAATGCGTGTGGGATATTCAGGGTGATCCTGAGTTGAGTATGTGCGAACGCCGAACAGTGGTGTTGGACACAGTGACGAGAGTTGGGATGTACAGGCGCTGATGCGCCATAGCCGTAGTGAGTTTGCATCTGAACTGTGTTATCGACTTCCATATCTCTGAGCTTGGAGTGGGCGCTTGGCGCCAGTGTGAGTTGCCATCTGTTTGCATGTATGCGAAGCAAAGAAGAAAGTGAGTCCGATTGCATGATTTGACATCACAGGGGCAGACATTGACTGGACATTCAACAGGAAGACTATTTTTGGACTGCGCCATCGCGATCATGGTCTTCTCCCTTATCTCCATCTTAGTCTTCCTCTTCCCCCACCCTCTCATCCGTGGATCTCCCCATGTGCGTGTTCGAGGAGGGACCTTTCTTCCATGTATGCGGTCCCTGCCTTCCCTCTCACATGTGTGGTGTGTGATGGGCTGAGTCGAGTCAGTGTCCGACAGGTCAGATCGTATCTTTGAGTCTTCCACTGTGCCACTGTGCTCTTTTTGTATGTGTATGGATGGACATTGCTTGTTGGTACTTCGCTGATGCTGCATTGTCCATTCCGGTCCTTATCATCATTTTGCTGATCCTTTGGCTCATATGTATCGCTCAAATTATTCCAAGCATGCGCGATCCAGCCTCTTTTCCAAAGGGCGCCCAAGAGGCAAGTAGGCCGCTATATCTTCAGGTAGAGTGCTGGGCTCTACCTCATTTGCGGTATGGATTCGAATTCATGTGACAACTTCTGGGACCATGCGAGGCGTATGGGCTGGACCGTGGCCCAGGCGATTGAGAGACTGAGGGGAGCAGGCAGATTCGAGGAGCCCGTCGCGCGGATCCGTAGAGAGGCGACGACGAGATCAGAGGTGGAGTGGAGGATGCAGGAGCTGCGACCCTCACCTGTGGGACTTGATGGCAGGCCGATCCGCCTGGAGATTGGAAATACGTCGGATTTCATCCCCGCGTTTGAGTGGTTCATGCAGGGGCAGGGTATACCGAGAGATGATTGGATGCAGACGCTACCACTCTGGACCAGGAAGGCGGAAAGGCCACTGGCTAGCCAAGTCAGAAACATGGCCCGAGACTGGGAGAGCTGTAGGGCACATCTGAGAGAGGCCTTTCGACGGCCAGAGCCCCCTCAGCCCAGAGTTGAAAGGCGTCAGAGGAGTCAGAGGCAGAGGGACCCTGAGCCAAGGGAGGCGAGACCGTCTCGAGGAGGACGAAAGGCCCTAGCTAGGAGAGAGGAGAAGCCGGAGCCAGAGGCTGAGGGGCGAGGCGCGTACCCTGAGTGTGGGTTGGGACCAGTGGAGTTCCATCGGTTTGCCGAGGGTGGATTGAGGAGGTCGCCAGCACGCACACAGGAGGAGCCGCCAGCGTCTGAGGAGCCTTTGAGGGAGTTGGAGGCGCATTTGGATATCTCTCAGTGGAGAGCGTCGCCTCGGGGTGAGGAGCATGGAGAGCAGGCAGAGGAGGTGCTACAAGAGGAGGTGCCGCAGGAGGAGGTCCAGGACACTCAGCGAGAGAGACGGCTGGGCCATGAGGAGAGACGTGCAGGGAAGGAAGTGATAGAGGTTGGAGAGGACACGCCCCCTCAGACGCCAGCGGTGGGTTTGAGACTCGGGGATGCACCGGGGAGCACTCGCCAGGTAGGGGAGAGGTTGCAGAGAGAGGAGGCCCCATTACCTTCATCAGAAAAGGTTTCTTCACTAGAAGAGAGAGCAGAAAGGAGGAGAGAGAGGGCAGCTGTAAGGAGAGAAGCCTTGACCCTGATTGACAGACACCTAGCAGCTCATGCCCTGGAGCACCCAGACCTGGAAGAGCCAACACCTGCAGAGCTGCACCAGGAGCCGTGCCAGCCCGAGAAGGAGATGGAGGCAGAGATCCCGAAGAGGGTTGACCTCCGCACGAGGGAAAGGGCGCCAGCTGGAGAGACAGCAGAGGAAAAGAGGGCGAGAAGAACCAGGAGGATAGACGAGTTATGGCAAGAGAGGCAGAGGTTGGAGGCAGCGGGGGAGCTTCCGGAGCAGCAGGAGGAGAGGCAGAGATCGGAGGCAGCAGGAGCACTCCCAGGTCAGCCACCCAGCGCGCCAGCTAGGGCCCCGGAGATCCCTGAGATGTGGAGGGACTTCTGGGAGCAGAGAGGAGAGGAGCTTCCTTCGCCAGTCAGAGTCGAGCTTGGGGTGGCAAGGAAGGTGGAAGAAAGGTTGGATCGCAAAATCAAGTTCCTGGCCAAGGCAACTTTTGACCGGCACTTGCTATTGGAGAGCGATCTGGCAGGAAAGAAGATAAAGGAAGCAGGCCATGGGGTACGCCTGGAGGCTATGGAGGTGGAAATCCAAGAACTCGGGGCATTGGTGGCCAGTCAGGCAGCTATCATCGAGAGCCTGAGGCAGCGATCTCAGGGAGAGGTGGACAAGCCAGAGAGCAGCCGTCAGGGAGAGCAGAGGCAGCCAGGACATGGTTTGCCAGGACAGCCATCTGTAGCAGAGACTAGCCAGGAGCCACCTATGAGGTGTCATCCTGGAGCCAGAGGAGGCGAGAGCTCAGAGGGAGGCAGAGAGAGAGGCCTTCGAGTTCAGAGCCCCTACTGAGCTCGCGACACTACCTATAGCAGCGGCGGGCCCAGTCATACCTTTGGCAGTTGAGGAGGGGCTACCACCATCCAGCAGTGAGCCAGCTCAGGGCTCGGCAAAGGGATCTATGGACGTGCTCATTGAGGCAGTGCACTCGATGCAGGAGGAGGCGAGTTTGTTTTCGCCTGAGCAGAGGATAGAGGAGCCTCTCGAGAGAGAAATGAGGATTGAGGCTGAGGGTGTCATCGAGGGCGGGCTCCAGAGGTTGGGCACGCCTGAGTATGGGCCAGAGGGGATTGAGGACCGACCTGGACCGAGTACCCAGGAGTTGGAGACACGAGAGGAGCCCTTGGATATGCCTCAGAGCCATGAGTTGATCAGGGAGGCTAGCGAGGCACCATCGTCACCAGGATCTCAGAGAGGAAAGAAGAGGTCCAGGAAGTGGTTCGATACGTCATGTTTCTTCTGTACAAAGGAGGGGCATCGAGCCTTGCAATGTCCTAAGTTCCTAAAGGACAAGGCTGAAGGGAAGGTTACAGAGGAAGGAGGCAGGATGTATGACAGACAGGGCAGGAGAGTAGAGAGATCTGTAGATGGGGGTAGGGCTCAGCTATATAGGCAAAACCAAGAGGAGATGAGCCATCAGGACTGAGTTACCTATATGGTTGACATGTTGCGTGTAGGATTAGATTTAGGATTGGACGACATCCTGTAGACCTAGGTGTTGCTTGCATTTGTCGAGCAGTTTGGGTTTGGCTTTTGTTGAGTCTGCTATCTTGAGGGCCAGGACATGGTAGATAAGGCATGTACATACTTAGGTGACCTACGCCCTAATCTTCGAGAGACAGACCCAACTTGTACTTAAAGGACGACGTCAGTGTGAGTGTGGCTTTGAGTGAGTTGAGTGGGTTACTCGGGACGTTTGTGTATGGGGCATTCTGCCCCTAAGTGTATGTTGGAGGCACTTCATGTGGGACATTTTATCCCTGAGTGTACATTATATCGAGACCTTTTTTTTTTGGGACTACTTGTTGTATATGACGATCACTCTCACACTCACTTGTGTGGTCCTGGTTTGATGGATGATGGTTTGGTGTGAAATATGCGCGAGAAAATGCCTAATGTATTTTGTATCTTGTGAATCTGGATGAAAGTGAACTGTATACTCGCCAGTATACTCGTGCGGCCTGCCCTCGGGCAGATGAGAGGGCCGAGTATAAGGCAAGGAAGCGCAGTCTGTTTTGTGGAAGGATGTGAGGATCCTGAATATTTGTATGATGAATATTATATTGTTGAGATGTGTAAAAGACCCATAAGTTGGTCTTTTAACATGGAGTATATGATGAGTGGGACACCTGTGAATGGAAAGGTTGTCCATTATCTATTTGGAAGACGCACCTTCAAAGAGGGAAGATGCGTTAAAAAAAAGGTCACGAGAGAGTTCATCCTAGTGAGAGAGGGATGACTGAGAGACCTATTAAAAGTAAGACCTCCTCTATTAATTAGGTGGTTAAATAGATTGATGAATGGAAGGTTGACTTTGAATAATAAAAGACTGACGAGAGGGACCAAATTTTGCTTGACTATTGGTGGAATTTTGGGATGTCGCAAATGGTGTGCTTTAAGAAATGTCATCAAGATGTGTGACTTTCTTGCTCTGATCAAGCTGGGAGGCCACGGCCTTGTGAACCAGGCGGTGATTTTTGTTTTGTGATTATGGAGAGGTTGTCGTGCTTCCCCTATGTTGTCCCACAGAGGAACTGGTAAATACCTTTTATGTGCGGCAGGTCTATGCGTAGTCCCGCAGAAGGCTTGTATTGTTGCGACACACCGCCTGACCATTTGTGTTAATCTTGGACATTTATAAGACGACCCAGCTAGGGGTATAACTAGCATCACTAAGACGCAACCCTTGGTGTCGGCCGCTGTTTGGCACAACCTGAGCAGAGGGCCTGCGTCTGGCCAAGGGAGTAAAGACTTCAAGGGGCGTGAACGCCTAGGAGGGTTTTACTCCTGCGGAGAGGCGTGGGATAAGAGTCGAGTCATACGAACCTTTTGAGGAAGTCCTGATTGAATGCTTATCAGGAACAACCTTTCGTGGCGCAACCCGCGAAGGCACTACCGCTGAAATAACAATGCGGCAGGCCGTAGATCTGGAATGATCACCCAGACTATAGTGGGCCAAGATGGAGATCTGGTCTTCCTGTACTAGACTGCAGGAGAGCTTATGTGAGAGTCTATGTGGTACGGCTACGTATGTTAAATGTAAAGATTTTTGAGAGGAAGGCAAGAGAATGCCTTCGAAGGTCTCGGTTAGGGCCCGCACACCTAGTCACGACTTGGTTTCAAGGAAAAGGGCTAGGGGCACACAACGAGAAGCCGGCGGTTGTCTAGGGCACAGGAAAGAGGACGGTGAGAGATCCAATGGAGCTTATGCTGTAGTACAGTGAGGAGTATCCCGACGTCCGAGTGTCAGGGCGACGGAGACCCAGGTTAGAATCCTGGCAGCATAAAGTTGAGTTTGGCATGGATTATTGGAGGCCTCGACCCTGGGTTTGTCGGTTAATCGGATTGGTACCCTGCTAGTCAACACTTTGGGATTGTGATTGAATTGATAGTTTTTTTATCCTGCGAAGCGACGGGGACGTCGCTTAATATGGTTCGGTAAACTGTCGATGCGAATACCCTTACAAGGGTATCCGCCCAAGTCTTTGCAAACAACAGAAAGCAGTTTGGTTTGAAGTTTAAGTATCCCGCGCTAGGCGCGGCCGCATCCATAATTTATGTTGACTAGATGGCTGACGAGAGTAAAAGAGTGTGTGGCCGCGCAAGCTTGAGGCGCGCGTGATTTTCCCTTCCTTTGGTTACACTAGCAGGCGTGGCGCGGACATCAGTCGGCGCGCTCCATTATAACAATTGTTTGTTTTGACTAAGCTGGCTAACCTATGGGCGCTTTTCTCTGGTTCCGCGTGGAACGATGGACGGGTCAGTGAGCGAGTGTGGCCTTACGCGACATCCAGATGATGGGACCTAATGGATTCGGTCGGGTAAGGGTAGCCGCGACACAGCCGGGAGGTTGGCGCGGCCTCTCTGTAGTCATGTGTGTGAGTATGGGTTAGGAAATGGCATAGGGTGGCTCCTTTGGCCCCAAAAGGCCGGGGGCTACCTCTTTATTAGGTGAGTCAGGCTTACTGGTACTAGGCTTGGGCTTAGCCCTATAGGTTATAGCATTGGACTGGTACACAGCAGGCGCAGGGATCGAGGCCAACAGTGTGCGGCAAGGGAGCGGAGGAGTGTGGCGAAAAGGCTTGAGGGGTTGATGGGCCTATGGGACTATCCCCCTCGCCTTTTGCTGCCGCAGGGCCGAGCATGAGACTGACGGGCAGGCTGAGAGGGGTGTCGTGGTCCCTGCCCGACTACTGACCATTTTTATTTTTATTTATATATATATATATATAGATATATTATTTCTAAGTTTATTTAGTTATTATTATTGTCGCGCCCGTATGTGGACGCAAAAGACACAGCAATAGGCACGCCGTTGGACTGTTGAAAAACAGATCTCAGTTTCGAGTCAGATGGCGGAATCTAATGAGTAAGGCTGAACAATCCGAATTGCCGGCGGCCGGTCGTCCCCGCGGCCCCGGGTGTGTCCTTCGAGGGCATCTATAAAAATTGGAACGGTAAAGCGGGGATTAGCTTGACCATTGCATGCCGGCTGGTACCCGCCGGTTGGAAGGGGAACCCGAACGGAAAAAGGGGGCGGATACAAGCGGAGAGGCAAAGAAAAGGGGCGAGGTCCGAGCAGCCTTTAGAGGTGCCGCGAGGCGCCGACCGCTAGGGGGAAAGTCCTTCGGGACATCCGTTAAAATTGGAAAGATACGGAGAAAGTTAACATGGCCTCTGCGCTAAGTTAACACGTATAAAGCAGGGGTAGTACCCCCGCCGCTTTTTTTTTTGTTGGTCACACGGTCCCCTGCGACCCGGAGGTCGTGAGTTGTCTCACTTTGGTCGTTGCGGTTCGTTTTGGCCGAGCGCCGACGGAGGAGCGCTGCACCTGATATTGGTCGAAGAAAGAGCGGGAGGAGCGGGGCGTGAGCATTGAAGGAGAAAGAGAGGGAATAGCTTACCTGGCCGGTTATGCCGCAACCAACAGGGCGCTACGGCAGGCGCAGCGCTAGTGTCTGAGAAAGAGGCGTCCGAAGCCCGGACGTGAATCCGTGTCACGCGCTTGCGTGCAGAAGCGGAGGGAACGCAGTGATGGCGAAGAGCTAGGCGGTGTGCAGGCGTATGGGGGAGAGAGGGTGACCACGGAGTAGGAGATGGACGAAAGGGACGAGAGGGTTGGTAGAGAACCGATTTTGACCCTCAGTAGGCAGCAAGCAAGCGCGCAGTAGCGGGAGGGGAAACGGCGGGCGAAAGCCCTGAGTGCCGAAAGGGCAGTGGACAGTGCCTAAACCCGGACGCGAAGTTGCGTTGGGTACGTGCGGGATGAAGAAAGTGAGCCACGCAGGAAGTTGACATGGTGAGGGGCGCCTAACGGAGCTCGATTCTCGGCGCATTCGGACGAACTAAAACCGTGAGGTAAGGGTCGGGCGAATGGCATGGCAAGGGTTGTGTGGCTGATAGACCAGTAAGAGAACAAAGGGGAGGAGATAATCGTTGCGCGCAGCTATGGCGGACCGTAGGTAGAGGGAGTGGAAGGAGGGCGATACCGACCGATCCTCGACGGATTCGATCGAGGAGTGAAGCCACCTAGGGGTTCTAACATGGGGCGAAGGCAGTGGCGATGTTAGTTTCAGGTGGGAGTTAGTGATTACGAAAGTTAGTAGTGAAAATGGTRCGSGGGGSGATGGTAGGARTGGAAGAGGYGAGGAAAAGGAAACGTGTCTCTCGCTCGTTTCTGGGTGAAATTGAGCCAGAGAAGATTCATTCYAGAGGTTTCGACATACTGCGGTCTAGATGGGAGGGCTAGAATCSAAGTTTAATGGTTAGTCTTAGAGTTYTGTGAAGGAGATYTTGCRCGGAGGTSTASCAATAGAGGGGATTTGAAATCGACAATGAACCTTCCCGGTTTTTGGCAGGARGTTCATTTATAATTTTCTTTTGTATTTTGTCTTTTCTTTCTGTGTATACTGGGCCGAGCATGATGTCGGTGGTGAATGCGACAGAGAGAGAGACAGCAACGAGGGTAAAAAGCTTACCTGGACTTGAAGGTGGTGCACGTTTCGGCGTGCTCCGATCTGAGCGTACCTGGCCGGGGTCGGATGCGGTAGCAAGGCAAGAAACCGCACACTTTCCATGAGACCGGTGGCAAGCGGGTGCTGGCAGGGCATACAGAAGGAAAGGAGTTACTTACCCGAAGGGAGCGAGATCGAGAAGCTGCCTTTACCCCTGAGGAAGGGGGTCGCCCGGTCTGGAGTATGTGTATGACCTGTGGGTGATGTCGAGGAGGTGACTCCCTGGCTCAGTAGGCGGTGGGAACCGACAGCCTAGCTCAGTTGCTGAGGCGCTCARATGGKATTTGGGAGGTCCTRGGCTCAATCGYCGRTGGCCTCGTGTACACTGATRAGGGTGGCACCCACARTGGGGTGGGGAGATACYGTTGGGGCATWGAACARAATCGTTGGTTATCTTCGGTTCGCTATGGGCAACTGCCACTGGGCACGCTAACTGCTACSGCRGACTGTTGCTAAGGAYTGCAACAGCCARAGGGAGTGTGGCCGTTGGAGGCGGGGCATAGCYTGCTATTYCTGATAGGCTGATGCTGTGGAGAACTGGGTGGTGCARCAAGASGAGGCARCACTTACCATTAAAAGATGTGAACTGGGCTTCTTGGTCCGGGYCCGAGTCTGAAAACTAKAGYCGAYTGGACTGCGGTACTGCTGTATTGTGGTGCTGTAGAAAGAAGATCGTCTTGAACACTGGTCTGTGCATTTTGGGTCMYGAGGCTGCGGAATGGTTGAGTATTTGGAGGGGTAGAGTCGTTASAGCAAWGTGGGAGGTCATCGGGAAGTTAACTTTGATAACTTGACTTCATAAATCGACCAAGCTACTACTTATCGACCATCGCTGAGTACTMTTGCCGCGTTTAGAGACTGTTACTGGCGACTAGGCGGCCACGATTAGGCTGAGGAGAGGAGTTGAACATTGGGGAGGTAATCTAATTGGACGAGTAGGAGTTTGGTGCCGCAATTTGGGAGGTCGTCAGGAGGGGTTACTTCGGCAGTGTAGGTTCGTTGATCAAGCTGTCAGTTGGCTGCCATTGCGGGGCCCTCYGGCGCATCCASGWAACAAGGCCCTCTCCAGTGAGCTTRAGAGCACCCCTMTKGTATCTGAGAGTYTCAAAWCCGTCTYTTTCTACCCTTCTTACTCTAAGTCTAGTCCTGTTCTGAGGGGAAGGCGGCAAGCGGGATTGCAACCCGTAGGACCGCATCAAGACTCTGTGGGGAGTCCGCCCACCGATTGCGGGAGCTCTGCAGAAGCCTAGGCGAGGCTCTGGAGGCAGGGAATTGACAGGTAACCTTTGCGTTTCCCTCTATACACCCACCCTATAGCCCCTATTTGTATTACCTGATGCATCTCTCACTGAATATATGACGTGCAACCTTACTTTATTTTTGGTTTGGCTTTCAGGACACTGAACAATACTAAGTAAGGAATGTTTGCTCAAGTCTCAGTTTCAACTTTTGTTGGTTGTATGAAGTCAGACTGTTGAAAAGAACTGGGGGTATGATTTGCATGATGGTTGACGGACCGTTAAGGCTGGGGAGTCCCCATAAGTTTGGGGAACCCCAGTGCTTTGTTTTATTTTGGTTTTGCATGGAGAAATCAAACCCTTCTATAAGTTTAGGGGGTATGGTTACTCTGAAGGTTGGGATGTCCCCATAAGTTTGGGGAGACCCAGAGATATGGTTTGCATGGAGAGTCAGGGTGTTCTGTAAGTTTAGGTGGCCTGATTGCTCTGACTTGTGAGGGGTTTGACTGTGCTTGATTTTCAAGGACTCAGGGCGCTCAATAAGTTTTGGTGCCTTGGGTTGCTT
>BFEA01000080.1:2185039-2198090 GCA_003427395.1 Chara braunii
CGGCAACCGGTATTCTGACAAGGCCTCGAGTCGCAGCGATAACCCCCTTCACAGTCTGGGATAGTTCAATAGTGGCGAGTAATAATATGTAGTAACTAACAACAGCAGTCCGCGCGCTGCAGCATTTCTCAGCAGTCTGTAGCGGTGGCCTGTGCACAGCTTACAGCGGTAGGCAACAATATGCAATAACCAGTAACTGGCAGCAACAGCAACCAGCAACAGCTGCAACAGCCCTCTGTACTACCGTCCGTAGACAACCCTGCAATGCCCGCATACGGCAGTCCCACAACAAGGTTCGAGCATGCTACACAGCATAGAAAGAACCGCGTTTCGAATAGAGCACACCCCCGTGCTCTATTCAGACGCAGGCTGCAGTAGCCCAACACCGCTGTGGCGCACGATGGCGGTGTTCAGCGACCGATACTGCCTCCCACAGTAGCAGCACCCAAGATGCACAACGGCCGGTACCGTAGCTGCCCAATAAACTCGTCAGAACCCAGTCCGTAGTAATCACCTGCTGAGAAAGCGTGGTGGCGACACAGCCGCGTAACAGCGGCCAACTACTGCTGGAAACAATTGCTGCCCCCTTTGAGATCACAACAACGACTCCACAACGGCAATCGCATCTCGCCGTGTAACTTCCGACCCGTCTAAGTATCGACCTCAACAAATGTGTGGCAACCAAGTGCCCAGTATACCACAAGCGGCCAGAACAGACTGCAGGGTGCATAGCTCGGCAGCGCTATACAACAGTAAGCTCAATAGAGTTTCAGAAAATGTCATGCCGCAACGATACGACCTCGCCTCCTTCCTAGCGGAACATCAGCAATAGCGCACAGTCTGTCCGTGTTGAAACAGGGGCCTGTTTGTGAGCTTGTGACCTACGGGGACCGGCCATTGGTAGTCTGCAAACGTCTCCAACCCCTCGCTCTACCCTGTTCAAAAAGACTGGGCACCACACGGATCAGTAGGCAAGTCCCCCCCCGGCTTCAGGCCGTTCTACACAGCAGGATGAGCAGTGGGTTAGTCAGTAACGTGGGTCCTCGAACTCTGTGGCTCCCCTGCAGCCACTCTGCTCAGTCCGGTAAGCAGCCTTTTGGCYAGACGGGCKAGTCTTCAGGCTCGCAGCCGGGCCCACACCAACCCTCTGACTGTTAGATCATGGCTAGCAAACAGCGTCCTTCACCCGGTAATTCTCCAACTTGCGGTTGTCCTCATGCTACTTCCGCTGTCCATATGTGCAGCGCACCACTCAGCAGGTACGTCTCCTCTCCTACTTCCTCTCTCTCTCTCTCTCTCTCTCTCTCTCTCTCTCTCTCTCTCTCTCTCTCTCTCTCTCTCTCTCTCTGTGCATGTCTTATAGCTAACCTCGGCGTTCAAACGGACCTGGCAGCTCGCATGTCCAGGTTCAACCGCATCAGCAGAACCACGCCGCTRGGAGGGGAACAGCGAACATTACTAAGTTGCTAACGACGACGAGTGTGGTGGAGATCACCATCATGGCAGAGGACTGCAACCAAAACACTACCGCCATGACCATGATAGCCATGGCGAATCCGACGTTTGAGCACAGAGGTAATCAACAACATTTTCGAAGGTGGGCACGCGGTAAATGAGGGAGACTGCCACGTCACTTATCACGGTCAGGATGGACGGCCGAATGATGCAGGTGGTCACTACCGCTGCTGGCCTCACACCACTTCCCTTTGGGAAGGAGTGCAGAAGTTGAATGGGTCTGTCCGCAAAAGCGGTCAGATTCATCCCCCCCTTTTTACACGACTAGCTATCCCCCTGCGCAGCTTCTTCATACCAACCTCAAAAGCTAACCACCAAAACTCTAAGTCTAACACAGCCACCGTATTCTCCAACCCTTTGATACCCCAGGACAGCTCTCCTCTCGCTTGTTTTTATTAGGAACCAAGCGAAATCTCTTACTCCTCATGCTGCCATACCCACACACCCGAGACTCTCGCGCGGTGTTTCCCTCTTATAGTCTGTAAACCGACACTCCCCACCTAAATCTAACTCCCCTAACTACAACGCAGTACAAGAGGAACCTCACCTATCACTTCACTTCATTAGATTTCACTCCAAACCGGACGAGAAACGGGTTTTCTAACTTCCTGTCGTAACTCCCCCAACCATCTTTATCGCACTCTTTTCCCCTCCCAACCATCCATACGCTAACTTTTGCCCTGTTTCAACAGCAGATTCGGGCTCGCCAGCCCTCAAAACCCCAAAATCGGCTCTTACTCCGCCCGATTCTGTTAAGGAACGGGCGAGTTGTGTCTTCTTTACTCTGCCATAGCCAATCTTTCTCTGAATGCACCTGGCGCTATTCCCCGTCCAGGTTCAGTCAGTCTGTCCCCTCNGCCAATCTTTCTCTGAATGCACCTGGCGCTATTCCCCGTCCAGGTTCAGTCAGTCTGTCCCCTCGTTATTTCTGCCTGTTTTCGCTGCCTGTGTCCTGTCTCCCGACTCCCCCCTTGTCATTCGTAGCTCGGCTTCTCTCTCCTTAGTCCGACAGCACCAGACGAAGCGGCCTGCCCATTGTGTCCAGCCTCCTGTCCGCCATCTCCACTTTCCTACCTCSACTGCTCCTACMYGGRATTCATGCCCTGATGCAGATTCARCACTCGCTATGATTCTGCAGTTGCGCCCCTCGCCTCCGCTACCCGTAGTGTAGCTCCCCCTACCTCATGCTCATGCTGSGTCCAATAGCAGCCATTCTCCCTCATCACCCGTCGTTCCAATCATCGAACGTACCCGGCGCGAAGCYGCGCCTGGGTTCATTCACCAGCCATAGATGCGGCCTCCTACCACTGCAGCCCCATGGTGCCCCACTGCGCTATCTGCCCGCTGCCAGCGCATGCATYCGAYGCCAATGTCCAACCAGKTTCGCCCGTTCTATCCTCGTTCCTCCGTTTCCTCTGATCCGTCAGTGCTCAACCAGCAGCGCTGTGCCGCCTGTCTCCACCGCCTCTCCCGTCTTGAATGCACCTGGCGCAGGATGCCGTCCAGGTTCATTCCACCCCCTTCTGGCTCAAATTCTCTCGTCTCCGTCTCTCTCCCTGCTAGCGCTGCGCTGCCCGACCGTCCTCCCCCTGCCCGTCGCTGCTAGCGCAGCGCCCGGCAAAAGGTTCGACTGAGTGTGCACCCAACAATCGGCAGTGCAACCGAGATGTCCCACTGCCTTCCGACTTTATACTCTACCCCAGCGCAGGAGCCATGCTTATCTTCTCTGTATCGTCCCAATTTAACGGGTGTCCCGAAGGACTGCACCTCAGCAGCAGTTTGTGGGTGAACTAGGCCGCTGGGCCTCATCGTAGGTCCCGGTACCGGTACCGGATCCTGTCCCAAAAAAAAAAAAAAAAAACAGAAAAAATAAAAATTAAAAAACTTAGAGATGGAAAGTAGTAAAGAAACACGGGGTGGGGGGAGAGGACCGTCTGTACCTGGTCCTGGCCTACGGGTTAATGGCACAGGCCTGTTGCACAACCAACAGCATATAGCCTAGTGAAGCGGGTCCGGTGCAGATCTTGGTGGTAGTAGCATATATATCAAAAGGGACACTGAAGGCTGAGGAGTGGAGGCATCCCGAGGAACAACCCCTGGGACAGCCTCGCCGCACAGCCAATACTGCGGCAGCCCCCCCCACTGGTGCCTTCTGGCAGGCTGTGCCCGCGACACAGTCCACCTTCTTTCGGGTTCCGAGAGAGATGCACCRCTGTAACTTTTCAGGTGGGGCAAGGCCCTGCCTACCTGCAGCAAATGGTGGGTTGATACTTTGCTGGTAACACGGCGCCATCCACAAATTTGCGCAAGAACTCTCGTGTACGAAGATAAATAGGACAAATAAATAAATAAATAAATAAATAGATAAAATAGAACATTCGCCGTAAACCCCGGTCTGTATTTTCGACAGTTCATGGGCGTACCAACTGTATCAGGCTGCTGACTCTTGCCGGTTCCATGACTGATAGCCCTCCCAAGGTCAGGTCCACGGGACTGACCGTCCTAAGTAATTCATATTTGCAGCATCTTGACTCATCTGGTTTCAATGGAATTGATACCCAGGCCTGTATTTCAACAGTTCATAGATGTACCCCCGAGCCAGGCTCCCGGGCTCTCACAGCCGGTCCTGGTACCGGCACCCAGCCTTGTCCCAAAAATAAGAATCTAATAAAAATTAGCACAAAATAAAAAAAGGACAAGGCATAGAAAACTTAAGTTTCGCGGGAGTGGTTGAAGGAGGGGAAGGACCGTCGAACCCCGCCCATCGGGCCCGTAGCCGGACTCCCCAGCAAAAACTAAGGGGGGATAGTCCCTCAACCCCTCGGCTTTCCTCCACGGCGCTCCTTCGCTGCTCGCTGCTGGACTCTATCTCGAGATCCACCTGGTGAAAACACAGTGATGCAACCTATAGGGCTAAGCCCCAGCCTGGATTGGTGGTGTGCCACCCAGTATGTAAACGGTAACTGTGGCCAGCCTGGGCCTGCAGCAGCAGCGTTATGGCTGCTGCTTGATTTCCCATTCAAATCCACGGCCCCGTACGCGCGCACGTGCGGTTAGGGGCCGGGTCCTTGCTCGACACGTCACACTTGTTGGCCCCCATAATACCGCGCGGAGGCCTAAACCTACGTCTACGGCACCTACGCACCGGCCCTTGCTATATGAAGGGGTAAACTTCTCCCTTTGGCTGTCGTCGCACCCGCAGCACAAGCGTGCCGCCACCTAGCAAAACCACCCTCGATGGCGCACGCCGTATGAGCGCAGGTGCACCATGGTCAATTCAAATATGAAAGACTTTTCCTAGCCTTAAAAAAAAAAAAAAAAAAAGGTTGTCGGCGGGCATGCTGACTCTACGGTATCAAGAGAAAAAACCATCGCGCGTGCCTCAAAACTGCGCGCCCACACACACTTTGCTCCTAGTCAATCGTCCTATTAGCCTAACTCAACAAATTCTGCCGCGACTCGTGTGGCACATTTAGATCTTCAAACTTACTTCCTGTTACATGCAAAAACTACCGTGGATACCCTTGTCAGGGTATTCACACCGAAAGCGGGCAGCATAGTCCTCAAAAGAAAATAGAAGCGGAGGACTGTCGACTTCCACGTGCGCCGTGGAATGAAGGCTGGTCACTCGCGAAGAAACCAGTTCCGAAGGCGTCGAGAGTGTCGTCGCGTCACTCTCGGCGGTGCTCAGTTTCCCTGTCTGCCCTTGCCTTTCAATGGGCAAACCTGCGTCTGATGAAGATCGCTATTGCACCAAAGGCAATAGTGGAATCTCTCGCGCGCCTTGTAGGCGGACTCGGAGATGCCGTATGGGGTCCATTGGCCTGTCTGAGCTGCTGCACCGGGCCCGGGGCTAGAAACGGTGTGTGTCTTCGGCTTGCTGCGACCTCGGCCTCTGCCGGGGCGGCCACCTTCCCGGGCGGCTGCGAATCTGTCCCCTTCACTGGCAGACGCAGCCTCGCTGGATTGGTCTAACGGCGCTGCCGCTGCGACCACGGCCACTCTTGGCCGATGCTGGTCCCTGCTCGGGCCTGACGCAGATGAACGGAGGTTCTTGGCCTCCTTGTTCGTAACGATGATTTGCGCAGCCTTGTCAAATAACTCCGCCGTCGTCGTCAAGGTGTCCTCGACATGCGTCAAGGCATTGCTCAATGTCGGATATGACCTTGAGATGAAGTAGTGGCGGATGGCCTTGAAGCCCATCTGGATGTCTGGGACTGACGTCAAGCGTTGGTACTCGGCGATCCAGTCCGTACTCGGCAGCGTGCCTTGCTCGAAGACCATGAGCTTGTCCATGGCTTTGATCTCTGGCGGCTCCACCTGGAACCGCTTGTGCCACGCCGCCTTCAGATCATCCCAGCTGATCATGGTGTGCAAGTCCGCTGCTACCACTCCATACTTGGACAACACGTTGTCCAACCACGCCTGACACGCGCCCCCTGAGCGAGAGTACAAGTAAGCGTGGTGCTTGTTCTCCTTGACGTTGTGGAGCTGCAGCGTGAGCTCAAACTTGCGAAACCATGGAATCGGATCTATCTTGATTGAGTCATGGAAGATCTCCTGCCCATCGAACTGAGGAGCTGTCTCGCGCGGCTCCGGACTCGAGATGGTGGCGGTAGTGCAGATCCGCTGCTGCAATTGTTGCGTCGCGGTCTGCTGTAACTGTGCGCCATCCTGGAGGGAGCCGACACGCATCTCCAATGCGGTGAGGCGGTCGGCAGCGTTGGTAGAGCCTGCGTCGGCGGCGGCGACTGGTCGCTGCTCCACCCGCTGAAGGCGGTCTTGGAGGTGAGCTACCGAGTTGTCGAGACCAAGGATCTCCGCCTGCTGTGTAATGCAGGTTGCCGGGAGATCCGTGAGATGCGAGAGGAGTGCTATCTTGTTTGCGCTGTCCTCCAACTGGCTGTTCTCGGCCTCGCTTCGCCATTCTGCTGCCATGGTAAGTAACGCCCGCTCTCCGGTGAATATCTTCTCACGACGCTGTGTTCTTTCTTCATCAGCAGCCCTTGCTGCTGCCTCGTCGTGCTGGTGCTGTTGTTGCACGGCCAGCAGACGTGCCTGTTCGGCATCCTCTGCCCTTTTCTTGGTTGTTGCGGCAGCGTCATCTGCCCGCTTCTTTGTCTCGGTACTCCAGGCTAACATGCGGGCCTGATAGGCCTCGTCTGTTTCCTCGGTCTTCTGGTCCATGATTGCTCTCTGTGAACGCAACAGCATAGACCAGACCGGTGCCTACTGATGTGGTATCCCTTGCTGCTGACATGGCAATGCTGAGGTGTCCTGCTGACGTGTCCTGCTGACGTGTCCTGCTGACGTGGTCTGCTGACGTACTTACGTAGCCTGCTGACGTGTCCTGCTGACGTGGTCTGCTGACATGGCCTTCTGACGTGGCAACTTACCAATGCCGTCACAAGGGGTACCCGGAGACAACCAGAAACGGCAAGGCGAGAGATGGCAACAACATAGGTGGGGAGGGGTGGGTGGGATAATCGCCCAACTCACACTTAGATAAGGAGCCACTGATCAAACCAGAAAAGTTTGAACTTTGCAAAAAAAAAGTCGAGAAAAATAAAAATCTCGATTTTTGCAAGTTCGGTAGGTCTCCCAATCTCCCTTGAAGCACGAAATGATCTCTGAAAGCGAAAAAAAATTTCGACTTTAGACTGCAACCGATTTATAGAACCAACTGACAGAATCCAAGAACTGCAAAAAAAGTCCGAACAAAAATGACAAATATTCGGATTTATTCCGATGGGAATATTCCCAGTTTGAGAAAAAAAATAATACGTGCAGGAGGTATTTCCCGTACCATTTTCAGAAAAACGAATTTCAGAAAAGAAGATATTCCAAAGTTCTAAGTAACGGGAAATGCAACAGATAATCGAAATTTTCAAAAAGAGATATATTCCGGATTTTTAACAACGAAATTTCCAATTTTCAGAAAGAAAAATGAAAATAGGAATTTCAGATGTCGCGATATAGCGATTTTCCACAGCAGAATAGCGAGAAAATAAAATCCGAGAAAAGAAAAAAATTTCGATTTTTTTTTGTAGTAAGGTCAAGATCGTGATTTTGGGGTCTAACTAGTATGTCCTAATCAACAGAAAAGACTAACTAGCTTTTTGATCCCCGCACATGTGTCAGATCAGATAGTCCTGATTCACGTGCAAAAGCTCCGATACCAACTGTTACATGCACAGATATGCAATGTACGTAATAAGCCGAGAATCTGCGATGTGATGAAAAGGACTGAATAGACAATGCGGTACGAGTAGAACCTCGACAAGCAATGTACATTCTCATTCATACATAAAGATGCTGAAGAGCGCAGGGAAGACTTTGATACAAGACTGACCTGACAGGACTTGACCTCATTCACGTAGTTCAGAGTAACGAAGCAGAATGCTAGAGTACCTCTAACTAGCCCAATCAATGTTTGAACTCAGACTAAACATGCATTGTATCCATCACGAAGTGTGAAGGAGCCTGGCGCTGCACACAGGAAGAAAGCGCCAGGTCCAGACATACACAGACGAAGAGATAAGGAACAGACGAAAGGAGGGAAGAAGATGGGAATGTCGTTAACACCAAGTCTTGGTCACCCATCCCAACTAGTCCCTCGTTGCCATGTCTGAACCCCAAAAAGTCGAGTCTGGAGCCAATGTCACCAAGCTCTGTATCTCTTCTCTCATAGTCTGCAGATGCAGTGAAGTCAGAAGTGAGAGGGAGAGAAGAGATGGTGGACTGAGAAGAAGAAGAAGAAGAACTCTCTCTCTTTCTCTCTGTTACAAACCAAGTACTAACCTGTGATGTTGGCGCTGTGCTGCAGGTACCTCGAAGACGAAGCTGGAGCAACGGCGCTGCAGGTAGGTACCTCTGGCCTCCGCCCAAGCTCTCTCTCTCTCTCTCTCTAGTACTACCTAGCTATGGCGCCCAGCGCTGGAGACTACAGCTACCTACTGCGCCCAGCGCTGGAGACTACTAGCTAACGCTACCACTACTACAACGCAGCGCTCCCTCCAGAGTGCTGCACCCGAATCCTGAAGACTACAACTACCAACTGCCTACCTCGGAAGTGCCTGGGAAGTCCTATGTACTACCTCGGCCTGCCTCCTGACTGCTGGAGGCCAGTCAGGCCGAGGAGGCAGCTCTTGCCAATGCCGAAGTGTGCCAGGGGCTGGCGTGCAGCAGCCTGCTTGAGGCTGGCGTGGGAAACAGACTAATAATAGTCTGTTTTCGAAACCCTGGTTCGGTGCCTGAGTTTCAGGGTCGGTCGTTCTGATGAATGACCGAAAATGGCCCTTCGTTTCAGGCTAAAAAGGCTGTTGCCATTTTTAGTCTGAAACGACCAGGGATAGGCCCTGAACTTCAGGCTTTTGGCCTGAACCGACAGGGGGCCTGTAAGCCCTGGATTTCAGGCTTTCGGCCTGAAGTTCAGGCTTTTGGCCTGAACGCTGTCGGGCCTGCAAAATGGCCCGTGTGTGCACGCGCTGCATGTAACAGTGACTTTGGGAAACTCATCAACAAGGCAAGAAAGATCATCCAGTCAGATCCAACTGAGCGCTCGGATCCATATGTTTGTGTTGCCCTTTCATCTCCTGAAGCCCTTTATTCAACTCTGAATATTTGAAGCTGTTAACCTTCTCTTGGTGGATCCCCCTCCTCACCCCCGTGGCCAGGTGGATCCAGTAACCTAGACAATAAAATCAATAAAATGACCGCATAATAGACAAAATATCCATAAGCCTGTACGAGACTCTCTTCACCCAGAGTATCTTAAAATGGCCCTCTCAGCTGGTCATCCCAGGACTGGTGTGGTAGGCCCCAGCATGCGACACTGACTTGCGGGTGGAAAAGGAACTGGGTTGGCAATACCCAGAATAGAAAGGAGCTGGGCCATGAATGGACAAGGTGACAGGGGTTTAGGCCCGATGGCTCATGTCAGGATCCTGTTGTCGTCTTTTCTTATTTCATTCACCACCAGCTGTATTCTCGATGCAGGGACTTGGCTGGGATGTGAACAGGCATCTCCCATGAGTGTGCTCGCTGTTAATGCCTCGACCCTTGCACTGACGGACCAACGAGCATTAATGAGCACAGAAGGTTGCCAAGATGTTGATTCATGCATAGCCAGCGTATTAGCATCGTATCAAGGAACATGGCACAAAGAGGTGAGTGGGCATGGGTTCACCACCCAGGCCTCACCGACCTCAAGCACCCCAGAACTATACCTGCTACACAGGGAAGGGGAACAACCCATGGCCTCGTGCTGCTGGACACCACAATCGCACTTTTGCACAGCTGCAGTGCATAACGGACATCCCAAGTATGCTTACCGTGCACAGCCTACCCTAAAAACTTAGTAAAAAGTCTGAATGATGTTACACCAACTCACCTCTGTCAATATAAGGGTGCATCTTCTATCATGCCGCCATCGAAATATCAGATCCACTGCAGCACCCATTCGCAGACTTGGATGGGCAGCAAATACTACACACGGTTCTTGCCAAGCCAACCTTCACATAAAGAAACACGCAAAGAAACAAGCACACAACGTGAGTCATCAAACACTTGCAATGTGACGGGTTCACAAAGGTTTTCCGTTCTCTGATGAAAGAATTCGGTAATGTCTACTCTTTCACTGCCCTCGAACTATCCATAATGACCCGTCCTGCCCCTGGGTTTCCACCAATCACTCATTGGCTCCAGCATGGAAAAGATTCAGCTTTTCTTACGAAAGCATTTGCGTTACTTGTGTATATGTCCTCTTTTGTTGCCTGCCAACTGTCCAGATTTACAGACATACCCCCTAGTTTCACAAACCACTCACTGCCTCTACCATCTGAGGAGACTGCTAGTGTCATATTGCGTATATGAAAGTAATACAATACAGCCTCCTGATGAGTCGGTGAAACTCCGATATAACAGTTTGTCACAGCCCCTTGTTTGTTGTCCTCTTCTCTCTCTCTGCCTACGGTTTACCGAGCAGTTCTGTTTGACAAGATATATCTGTTTGACGCTATATATGAGAAAGAAGTCACTGGAATCTTCTATGAGCCCAAAGAGAAAAATGAGAGCAACGTGCACCAGTAAAAAGTACTACAAAACAAGCAAGAAGGTAGCTGACCATTGCCCAAAAAGGCAGCCCCCCTGCTCATCAAGTATTGATTTCCTTGTTGGGAGTCAAGACCCTGCTGAATAGAATAACATCAACAGTTATCCCCCAGTACTACAACAATGAGAATACCAACTTGACGAAGCAGCAATGGCAGTGGAGGTTGCAAAAAGGGTACTGGCAGCAACACCAACATTCATCATATGTGTGATAATCACTGGTGTTTTGATAAATAATTTGACCATAGCTCGACCAATAGATTGAAAAACAATGAACAGTAACCATGAATTTGCTCCATAGATGGTGATCTAGCTAGCCAGTAAAGCAATGGAAAAATGGATTCAAACCTGAGCTCTGGGCTGTAGAGAGATGAAAAATGTTGAAGCCGTTTATCTTGGAGCAGCTGATGGTGACCAAAGGAAGCCTCTGGAATGTCCAACTGCGAGAAAGAGTCACAAGCAATGAACACGACCAAAACAAAATAATATGTGATTCTGGGTCCAAGCTTGCCCTGCTATCAGTTTGCAAAGCCAGGCACCATGTGTCAATTTATTGTAGCAACCTGTACAAACAACCCCTTTCTCAGTAAGTCCCGGTTCCGTCTCAAGTCCCAGAAGCCTCATGTACCATAGACCCAATCGGTAGGTCGTAAGTCTGTCCTAGGCTAAGTCGAGCAGACAGGTAGGCCTGTTAGGTCCGTAGGCATTGGAAACGCAGCAAGTCCAGTCAGTCTGTCAATAGCGTGTCAGTCAAGTCCAGGCTAGCAGCTCAGTCCCAGGAAAGTACCTTAACTTTAGGATGTGTCAATTGCTATGCAGGCTGGAATCGCAGTCGCCTACCCATAACTGCTATAGACAGGACTTCTATGTTCACATCAGGTGCAGTACTGTCGTCCTTTGGGCAGATGGCACTGTGCTCTATCCAGCGGACAACGTCTGCGAAATCAGAAACAGTACAAGGGTTACAATTTTGAGCAAGGAGACATACATTAATGGCATAGTACGCGCAGCGGCCTCGCTGTAGCGCTATGAAATCATCCTATTCCGCAGGTTGTGCGGCAGGGGGAGACTTGTTCACAGCAGGGGGAGATTTGTTCGATTCTACAGATTGCACAGGTGGCGGAGACGCATTGCAGTCTTGACCAATTGGCTCTAGTATGCGATCCAGAGAGATGATCTTCAGTCGGGGGCTCCATCAGGTAATCAGAAGACGGGTCATTGTCATTTGGGGCAGGGGAGCAAGCGGGGCTAGGTGGATGAGAGAGGGGTGGGTCAGGGGGGTGAGAAATGAGTGGACCAGATGTGGGAAGCGGAAGCTGATAGGCCGCACTTGTACTCAGAGTGGCTGCTAGTCGTGCAAACGCTGCACATGTCTGGTGCACAAGTAGGCCTGCAGCACTGAAGAAACCATTGCCACATTGCAGGCATTGGACTGAACATGTACTATTCCTGGCTAGCGTGTATCGAAGGCCACATTGTCGTTCCGAACGGTTGCGAGCGTGCCGGCAGAGCAGATCTCTAATCCCTGCAGGAGGCGCGGCGATCATACCGTTCAAGGATAAACGCGGTTGCTGTCTTGGAGGCGGCTGTGGAGACAGAGAACCTCCCCACCGAAGAGACATCTGCAACGGTCGATCTAACGATGTATGCGTCCGCCGACGAGGCCTTCGTCGCAGCTGGTGCGACCATGAACGTGATGATGGTGGTGATGATGCTGAGCTCGATGACGAAGAGGAGGCCTGCGAGGTGGCGGAGGGGGAAGAAGGAGAAGAGGAAGAGAAGTAGAGGAGGCAGATGGCAAAGGGGTTGATGCAGTAGAAGATGTCAGTGGAGGGAGTGTTGGCAATGATGGTTGTGGCCGTGATGAAGATGATGGTGGCAGCGATGACGGCAGCAGTGGTGGTGCTGGAGGTAGTGGCAGAGGAAGGGGCGGTGGTGGTGATGATGGTGCGGTGGCGGTGGTGGTGGTGGTGGTGGTGGTGGTGGCAGCGATGGCGGTGGTGGCAGCGGTATACTTTCAGCTACCGCTGCCGTATTGGTAGGATGCTGGCCCTCCTCCCTTGCAGCCACTTCGGCCAAATTTGTTGCGACTGGCCTGGCGTATGGCGTTTCGGCAGGAAAAACAGGAGAGGGCGGGTTCATCGCGTTTGGTTGTGTAGAGGGCTGATGCTCCCTATGGTCAAAATCGGTGTTAGGCTGCCGGACGTGGCCCAGGGTTGCATACCTGCCAGCCGCCGACACCGACTGCCGACCGTATTGCAGCCGACCAGGGCCGACCAGTCAGAAAACAACCATCCACTGATTTTTTTTCAAATCTGAGTTGGGGGCTGTACTGCGCTTGCTGAGTACAGCCCAAATCCGCTGAGAAACTTTTGGGGATGGGGGGTGGTATAGGGGGTGTATAGTGGGGGTATAGAGGGGTATA
>BFEA01000080.1:2217758-2231224 GCA_003427395.1 Chara braunii
GAGCGTTTTCTGTTTATTTTTTTTTTTCTACACAGTAGGTCATCAGTCCGGAAGTATCTTGCCTGGTAGTCTGTCCAGATACATGTAGTGGAGTGAGGTCCATTCTAAATGGATTGAGAGAAGAATATAGCTGAGGTCCATTCTTGAACTTGCACCTCGGACAGCATTCAAAACCCGTAGGGACGTCGCAGAAGCATATATTCTCAGCAGAGCCACACCATCAGAGAGGTCCATTCTAAATGGATTGAGAGAAGAATATAGCTGAGGTCCATTCTTGAACTTGCACCTCGGACAGCATTNCAGCAGAGCCACACCATCAGAGAGGTCCATTCTAAATGGATTGAGAGAAGAATATAGCTGAGGTCCATTCTTGAACTTGCACCTCGGACAGCATTGAAAACCCATAGGGACGTCGCAGAAGCATATATTCTCATTAGAGCCACACCATCAGCTCAATGTTTCCCTTGTGGCTGAGGGTGAAAGAGGGCCAGGTCATGCCCATGACATCTGGTCCGTTGGACCACACAATGCTAAATTGGAGGATGGGTTCTGTTGGACCCTGTATATTAACAAAGTTGCGCGGTGTTTTCTGCCGCTGATCGGCGAAGATCAGCGGCGGAGATCTTCCGCCCACTCTTCTCGAGAAGTGTGGTTCAGAGTTTCCCTCTTTTTTTTTTTAAGAGGCAGCGGCCTCCCAGGGACTGGGAGCTCGCGGGGGTACCCGCCCCCCAGCATAGTGCGCTGAACTCGACAAGGGGGTCTGCCAGGCCGGTCGACCGCCCAGTCTGACCGGCAGGGTCCCGGTTGGCAGAGGGTCCCCTGGTCCAACCAGGGACCAGCGCTGATGCCAAGGCCATACTTGAGGAGGCAGCGCTAAGAGTGTCCGAACTGACCAGGGTGCTGGAATAGGGACTTGGGACTGGGATACGGGACTGAACTCATGATTTAGAAATCAGACTTGGTCATCAACCACTACGACCATATTCAAGACTTGAACTTTGAACTGCAACTCAGGAACAGGACTCAAGGTGAGGCTCAGGGTACACTGTACAGAGATCAAGGAGTGGTGCCCTGATGGTAGTTCTGCAATCACAACTTGTAGACGGATTGAAACTGGGACTGGGGTTGACACTTGCGAATTAGACTCCGCTAACTAGGAAGTGGACTAACTGTGGTTAGCACTAAGGATGTGCTGATCCTTTGCACTAGGCAAGCTGGTGCCATCCAGAGTTTGAATAATGAAGTTCGACTTCAACATATGACAACAGCTAACGAAAACTTGCAAACACAAGCAATGACTGGGCTGGGAGACAGAAGTGCGCATGCATTCAACATGCAAGCAATGGAAAAGAGTATTTAACTATTTTTTGTTTGTTCCTAACTCTCAGGCAAGGAAGTAGCAACCTTTTCTTGCCGCGCAGGAGAAACCCACTCTGGTATGATGTTCGAATACGCAAGGGCCTCTTCGGCTATTGGTGAGATATAAAATATCTGTACATGCCTGCAATGTTTCCAAGAACAAATCTCAACGTCAGGAATGGAAAACAACAGTTCACTGCTGAATCAGGAATGCAAT
This sequence comes from Chara braunii, assembly GCA_003427395.1. NCBI lineage: Eukaryota > Viridiplantae > Streptophyta > Charophyceae > Charales > Characeae > Chara > Chara braunii. The sequence goes on from BFEA01000080.1 coordinate 2,219,335, forward strand.
TGCAGTTGGTGCCTGTAATGATCGATATCACATTAAAGAGTCCAGCCCAACTTATCAGCGGAGGCAGAACAGGATATCCATCACAGTTTGTAGACAACATGGTGTACAAGTCACAGTACAAGAGACAAATGCAAAAGCAAAGAAGCGAAGCAAGCCTCCTGGATGTCGACAATAATAGTGATTGGGTGAGTCTGCAGATTGGTGCCAGCTCAGTAATAGGCCAAAGATCATTACTAAGAGAACCAAATCACACCTACTCACAACATGCAGTGCAACATGCAAAAATTAGCAAAAATCTTGCAGATCATAGCAGAAGCAATCCGCAAACAGTGAGAGGAATTTCGGCGAAACACACAAGAGTGCGAGGCACAAGGCCTCTGTAAGCCCCACCGGGTCCTGTTAGCAGCAAGGCCGGCCGCCCTAAGTGAAGGCAGGCCCGACCGAGGCCTATTTTGGATTACTACGGAACTGGGGAAAATTCAGGCAGTTGCGCAGCGCCAGTTGGTTGGAAGCGCCCAGGCCAAGGATGCCCTTTATCGTCTGTAACTAGGGCAGGCCCTGGGTCGGATACACAACATGGACCGAGCACAGGCGAGGGTGGTTGGGTGCTGGTAACCAGCACAGGCCCTGGGCCTGTTTCCTCTGTACCAAGGCTCAGGCTCCCGCGGCCTACCGGAAGCTTCTGGGCTGGGGCCCAGCATCGCATTATCGCACGCAGCAGCACGCCAATTCGATATAGGGAAGGGCATGCCCACGCATTGGACATTCGGGCACTGGCTGCATGCTGCGCAAGCGCTGCTGCGCTAACGTTGGCCAGCGCTCACACGCTCACGGGCGAGCTGGAAGGAGCAGGAAGCCATAGCCGAGCTGCGCTGCTGTATGCTGGATGGGGCGCATGGTGGTCCTTGGGTGCATGTGGCATCTGTGAGTTGGGGAACGAGGTTGTGAGTGATACGAGAGACATACCTGGTGCTTGAAGCGTACGGCATTGGCCAAGATCTGCTCGTACTTCGGAGAGCTGTTGACGTCATCGGCGGCATTGTAGATTAGGCTAGATAGGATCTGCCATCTGTAGTCTGGGTGCCGAGCGCCAGATAGGATATCGACATTTTGGTTCTTCGTTGATGATGAGGAGACTACTCCAGCATTGTCAATTATGAGCTTTTGCTGTGCTCTTATTTGGTGAAACTCGTGATGCAATTCTGCTATTGGTTCGAGGTCACGACTATCTGGTCTCATGTGTATGATGCTGTTTGATTTCTGAAGTTCGCTATCGCTCATTTTCCTTGCAATAGCAAGAGAAACATGAAAAACAAGGAAAGGTTACAGGGGCTCAAAAAGCAGGCAAAGGATTGCAAGGATGCACAGAGAGTCTTTATCCTGAATACAAGTCAGAATTGGAGAGAGGATCCAAAATCGCTCAAGAGGGCAATGGCACTCCCAACAATAATGGGCATAATGAGAAGTGGAATGCAACATTACACAGTAATGCAATGACCTGCAAAATCACAGACTGAGAACTCTTCTGATTTCTGAGTTTTGCCACTGCAATGAGTACCTTGATGAGATTCCCGCTTTCTGCTAAGATTTCTTAGTCTGTGTGTGCGTTGTCGAGCGCATGGGTCCCGCAGGGGGACCCTCCCAGTCGCGTCACGCAGGATTTGATGCAGGACTTTTGATATCACGGTGCAATTGAGCTTGCCGCCACTCTGGCCGAGTGCGCCAGCCATACCTCTCGCAAACCCCTACGACAGGATAGGGCCACGGGAGGTACAACTTACCTCCGCCCAAGTGTCCATCCCTTGAGACCCACTGTGCCAAAGGCACAGCACCCCGTCCGTCGGGTCTCAGCGGCCATGCCCACACTCAAAGCTCTCACGACAGATGGCGGGTGGCGGACTGTACACCCGCAACGATCCCCGCCACCCAGGTTTCTTTCTGCCTCGTGGGCTAATTACCCACTGGCTCGCATGCACGTTGACCCCCCCCGCCGTCCGAGTTTCAAGACAGTGTCAAATAACGGGCGGATAGAGGAATTTTACCAACATCCAGAATACGCGGGAACCCGAGCGGGCCCACCGAAAGCGGCGTGTGATGAAGGTCCTCGACTGCTGCGACTGCCACCCGTGTCCGATGACGTAGCAACTGAGCCAGGCCCGTCGATCTCAACATCGGCCTCGGAACCGATCACCGAGCCAAAAACATCAGTAGAAATAAAAGTGGGAAGAATAATAAAATAATAATAAAAATACGAATAAATGCGAGGGAACCCCACGTGCGCCGCTCACCCGGGTGAGGACCTAAACTCCTCCTGCACGCGCACCATCGACGGACAACGCTGCACTGGTGTGACTTGCAGAAAACACACCAAATACCCTTGTAAGGGTATTTGGTACGACAGCGTGCTTGCTGGTACCCGTGTGCCTGTCTGAGTGCATGTCTGCCTGAGTGTGTGTGTGACCCACCAGGTTACTTGTATGTTTGGGAGGCCCTCATGGCCAGTGCTCACCTGTGGACGTGACTTTGAGAGCTACAGTGAGGAAACACTCAAGTACCGTAGGCTAGCACTCAAGTAGCGGTAGCGGAGGCCAGCGTAGCTTAGGGTGGCACTTGAGTAGCGGTAGGCAGAGCAGAAGATGACAAAAAGTTAGTACCTTTAGAGGCCGAGTGAATTTTAAGAGTCCCATAGTCCTAGGTCTATGGTATGATCAGAAAGGTGACACCTTGGTCTATATGGAAGAAAAGGTGCTGCAGAACTCTTGAAGGCCTCTCCACTCCAAGAGAGGATGTTGCACCGCTCAAATCATTGATTCAGACTGAGATTCTATACAAGTGGCAGAAAACAAAGCATTCTTGCCATTCTATGCCGGATGACTTGGACCTGCAGCAGAAAATCAAATTTAAATTTACAAGAGAACCAGGGGTGTTTTTTTCTTTTCTTGTTTTTGTTTTTTTTTTGAACTTCGAGTTGCGGATACCACTTAGGGAGGGGTATTTTCGGCGAAAACGGCGAATATTTGGCCCCCCGTTGACCGTCTCTCAAGATATGGTTAAGCTTTTATAGTGGTTTTTTGTTTTCTTTTTTGTTTTCTTTTTTCTTTTCTTTGGCTTGAAAAGGTTTTCACCTATTACGGTACCAGATGCAGTACCCAGGGCTTTAGAGGTCACAGAAAAGGTTTTCACCTATTACGGTACCAGATGCAGTACCCAGGGCTTTAGAGGTCATAGCAGTAGTTCATGCCGTATCTGCCACAGTCCCGAAAGGTCAAGCCTACGACCTTCCGGAACTTCCGGAAGTGGCCTTGCATGAGTCCTAGAGTCAGTCCGCATCTGAGTCAGCCGAGGGCAGTCCTAGCACAGTCAGCAAAGGGCAGTCCTAGTCCTACCTAGCCTAGTCAGCGGTACCCAGTTCCGAGGTGCACTTTGTCTAGTCAGCAAGTACCATGTGGGACTGTGCACACCCCGGGCCCAGGGTCAAAGGGCAGACCTGTGACGATCCGAAGTACAAATAAAGAGGCAGTGTCAAGTCATTCATTCATTCTGCCTGTGAGCCGTGCGGAAGCGCTGTCGGAGCGTCTTGTGTACGAAGGTCTGCAGGTGCCCAAAGGAGAAGTGGGCTAAGAGGACGAAGACGCGGCCATAGCCGCTAGTCAGTTGGAGGAGACGGCAGCCATAGCTGCCCGTAGGTTAGTGGTAGAGGGTTAGTCCGCGTGTTGTATGCATGTGTGCGGGACATCCGGGGTGATCCTAGAGTGAGGGTGTGTGTGCGAACAAGTTGCTGGGGGATACGGTTGATCGGGTGGAAATCTTTGTCTGGCGCCCGGCGCCATAGCCATTCGGACAAGTTTGAATCTGAGCTGTTTTCCTGGCTCGTTATCTCTGAGCTTTGTGTGGGCACTACTGCGCCAGTGTGAACGCCATCTGTTTGCATGCATGCTGAGCGTGGAAGAAGAGAAGTCTGATTGCAGACCTGCTTCTTTTTCTGATGTTCGCACTATGGACCCATATCGTTTGTTTTTGAAATTTTCGATGAATTTCGCACCGAAATTGCCGGCGAAAACGGTGAATATTTGCCCCCCCGTTAACCATCTCTCTCAGAAGCGGGGCTTAGAAGGCAGAGGTCGCAGCTAACTGACCGGCAAGACCCAATACAGGCTACATAAACTCTATGGCGAAGATGCAATCAATTTGCAAGTTCAGGGGTTTTGGCTTCCTTACCTCTTATTCCTGTCTTATTTTCACGTTAAATTTGGCAGGTTTGGGTAAACAAACCTGAGAGGAGAGGCAGACGGAAGTGTAGAACGCTGAGGATTCTACACGAAAGGAGGCCCAACGGTTCGATCTGACCCCCAGGGCGTGCACCCATTTCAGATGGGCGACCAGGCAGGCCAGGGCCTTGTTTTGAGGCCAGGCACACATTTTGAGGACCAGGCCGTCCCTTCTTCTATTCAGCATTCATTTATTAATTTGTTTATTTAATTCTGCTGAGTTGTGCCTGGTCCATTCTCGTCTGGTCCAGTTGTGTCGTTTCAGACTTTTTCTAGGTGTCCGAACAGAAAGTGACCTTTCGGACCATAGGGCCACGGTGTAGGACGAGTTAGGCCAGGTTCAGTTTAGTCCTAGGTTGGACTGGGACCAGGTGGTCATCCTCCTGCGCCTCGCCCAGTCCAAAGGGTCCTGCAGGGTCTGCAGAGGGCCTGGATGTCCGGTAGGGGCCCAGGCAATCCATTTAGTCGTCCTGTTCTCAGGACCAGGACTTGGGCCTGCTATCAGGACCGTTGATCGGATGATAGATCGGATGGCCCTGGCCGCAGACAGTGTGCCTTCCACCCAGGCCCAGCGGTATACAGCTGGGCCAGTCCTGCAGTTGGGGACATTCAGCTGGACTCCAGTTTGGGCGTCAAGCTGCTGGAGCAGCAGCAGATTGCGAGGAGCTGCGCTAGTGTAGAGGTAGTGGAGTAGGAGGAGATAGTGGGAGTGCGGAGGCTGGTGAGCCATAGCCACGGGGTGATGTGCGATTTACCTGGCTGCCATAGCTAAGACCTTGCTCCAGCGACCTGCCTCAGAGAGCCGCCACTTACGTCGGTCAGTACATGTGGGCACCAGAGTGACATCAGGTGAGTGACCGATTCTTCCTCGGCCTCCACAGTCAATATTCTTCTTCTTCTTCTTCAACTTCTTTGAGAGAGAGAGAGAGAGAGAGAGAGAGAGAGAGAGAGAGCGGGGAGGGGTGGTTACAGGCAGGGACTATTGTCAGGCCTTGAGCTCCCAGGATCTGATTTGACATTTTTTTGGGCGAAGACATTGGAGGGGCAATTCTTCCTCGGCCTCCACAGTCACTATTCTTCTTCTTCAACTTCTTTGAGAGAGAGAGAGAGAGAGAGAGAGAGAGAGAGAGAGAGAGAGAGAGAGAGAGAGAGAGAGAGAGAGAGAGAGAGAGAGAGNGAGAGAGAGAGAGAGAGAGAGAGAGAGAGAGAGAGAGAGAGAGAGAGAGAGAGAGAGAGAGAGAGAGAGAGAGAGAGAGAGGGGAGGGGTGGTTACAGGCAGGGACTATTGTCAGGCCTCGAGCTCCCAGGATCTGATTTGACATTTTTTTGGGCGAAGACATTGGATGGACATTGGATGGAGACTATTTTTGGACGACCATGAGTTCTAATCTTGTCCCTTCTCCTTGCTCCATCTTCGCCTCCCCTCCCTCATCATCCATGGATTCTCTCCCATATGTGTGTGCAAGGAAGGACCTTTCTTTCATGTGTGTGTCCCTCCTTGCTGCGTGGCATGTGTGATGATGAGTGGTTGACTTGAGTCTGAGCCCAACGGGTCCGGTCTTATCTTTCAGTCTTCCACTGTGCTACACTGCATTATTCTGTGATTGTGTGGACACATTATTTTCTTGATGTCGTGTCATATGTCTGAGTCCTTATCATCACCTCGCTGGTCCTCCGGTTCTACTGCATTGTTTTTCGTCATTCGAGCAAGCATCAGTTGGTATCGAAGCAGTTTAGGTGAATCTGGACTGACCTGACCTGACCTGACCTGCGTTAGATCAGAAGGTAATCGATGGAGGGAGGCCACTAAGTCAATCAATCAACTCAACCGGTCAATTGATTGGTTGATTAATTAGCAGGCGCTGGATTACTTGCCAACTATTCATTCTCTGATTAATTATCTGCTTGAATAATTCGCTGATTACAGTGATTAGTTGATTACTTCATTAATCTAAGTGAGTGTGGATTTCTGTCGTAAATTCTTCATTTCCGAATTGATTAACCATTATTGACTACTCGCCGTACTCGGTTGATTATCACCCGTTGGGTTATTGGCGCTATAATCCCAAAATCGATTTTTTGCATTTCTGACTAATCGCAAATGTTCTCTGCTGTGCAATTTCGATTTTCTTTCATTAGAATTCAGAATTATTCTCTTTTCGCACATTATTTTTTTAGTTGTTGACGATACATCGAAATTTGGATATGCTCTACTCTTTATCTCGGTTGTCCATCAGAATTGCACACCAGACTCGAGCGGGCTACTGGCCAACATAACAATTAGAACGTCGTAAGACAGTTTGGTTCCTATCGCATATCTTGTTCATCAGACATTGCATGAATCACAAAACCTGCACTCAAAAAAAGTAACGCTCTAAAAAAAGTCGTATGTTTCAAAATGATTTTGAAGATGGTACACTCAAATTGTATTGTTGAAGTGGATCGTCCACTCGTTTACAAAAGATTTTAATTTCACAACTACCGAGTTCCATGATTTACGGCTCCAAGGCCTTCAGCCTCCAGGGATCCTTCAATATACCATTGCGCACCATGCGTTGAACGAGTACAATTTGACTTTTCCCATTGTATGGTTGTCGATATTCGAAGGCCACGAAGTGGGGAGAGCCTGGAGGAGCTAAGTGGTGTACCAGCAGTTAAATAACGTTTTTTTTCCGTTCATCTTTGTCACTTTTCCTTTTTGTTATTTTGTATCTTATTGGCATGATTCCTTATAGTTTTACAGTGACAACACTGACAAGTCATTTTGTGGTCACCTTTGGTCTTTCATTCTCTCTTTTCATCGGTGCACGGAAAACGAACAATACAGAAATGACAGATTTCCAGATTGCACATCACATCAAAAGCCAGATAGGAGAATGCTGTCCAGAAAGCAGAATTGCACTGATATTACACTGAAGGAGTACCACAGCATCAAACTCAATTGTCAATGAAAGCATATTCTCGCCACCACCAACAATGCAATTGTAGCTCTTCCTCCTACTGGCGCTCAGCGCCTAGACTACTATCCTACAGCTACACCACGTGCAATGAAATGACAAGCAACTTGTTGACGTCAGCAGCAGCAACCGAAATACATGCAGATGCCGACCATGTAGACCATCGCCAAGACCAGGTATGTGCTCTCACATCACCATCCTCATCTCTCTCTATCTCACTCAACCTCGACTTCTTCACCCACGTCTTCTTCCTCAGTCAAGAACGGCTACACATCCAAGCCCAGCCTGGCTATGAAGGCTGGGCTATGGCGCTGCCTCTTGCAGCGCCCTGCTTCTTGCACGACCGGACGTGCACACCAGCGCTAGCGCAGCAGCACGCGAGCGCACGCTCAAGCAGCGCTGCCGCACTCTCACGCAAGTGCCCAAATGATCCCCACTCAGCCCGGCCCTCTCCTATATGGAAAGTGGCGGGCTCGTTGCCACTCGCTTGCCCTGCGAGACCGAGTTTCCAGTAGCTTCAGTCTCGGCCACAGTTTCTGCGCCCAGGCCCGTTCAGACAGTGGCCTGGGACCGATTTGGTTAGGCATGCCCAACCACCCAGTCACAAATGTGCGGTGTTCCCTGCTGTTGCCACATTGCTGCAAGAGCCTGAAAGGCTCACAAATATTTCAGATTCTCACGACCAAGGCAGATGTAACCAACTGGCGCGTGACAACTGTCTGGCGCCCAACAGGATTTGAATAAAACTGACGATTTCGGGGCTCATTGAGATTCAGGGGCCCGCCTTCACTTAGGGCAGGCATGCGCTCGCTGCAAGGGCCTTACGCAATTATGCTGAGGGGTAAAATCCTCACATTCCCTCCTCCTTTACTTCGATGGTCCTCTGAGAAGTCTTCACTCAGCAGGCTGCCTCCCTTTCAACCTTCTTTCATACCCTGAGATTACCTGGGGAGCCGTCTTCATTAGTTCTCTCGTGAACCATCGGCCTTCTTTAGGATCTAGATGGTGTCTGAACCGCACTCTGTACTGCATCTGCGGCTTTGGAGGACGACCCCTGCCTGGAGGCTTGGGCACAAGCATCAGCCTGTGTTCAACGATGTCGTGGATGTCCACGCGTCCATCCATGGTTGGGGGCAGCATAGATCTTCTTGAAGGAAACCTGTCAGTCTCGGAAAAAGGAGCCAGTTTGGAGGCATGAAAGACAGGGTGTGTGTGTAGGTGCCCAGGGATTTGGATGACATAAGTTGCCCCATCTGGTGCATCCTCAACAACGTCTAGAACTTCCCATGGGCCGAAGTACTGTAGCATCAGTTTTCTAGAGATTCCCAACTCCTGTCCCAACTCAGATGACTTAACCCAGACACGTTCACCTACCTGAAATGCAGATGGCCGTCTGTGCCTATTCTCAGATGCAATCATGGCATCCTGAGTTTTCTTTATGTGCTCGACAGCCTGCTGCAGCAGCTATTCATACTTGACAGCAAACTCTATGCTGCCCGGTGCTGCAGTGGGATGGTTCTCAGGCAACAGGAAATCAAGAGCAGACATGGGCTTTCAACAAAGATGCAGCTGGTTGGGAGTCATGCCAGTAGTGCTGTGCACAGCGTTGTTGTACAGACTGGCGATGATAGGTTTCTCATCCCAGTCATCTTGGCTCGGCTTGATGTAGTGCCGGAGCAAGTGTTGTACTACACGGTTCATCTGCTCAGGTTGGCCACTGGACTCGGGGCGATTACCTGATGCCATCTGCAGTTGGGTTCCCATCTGCTAAGCTGTGCTCACCACAGTTCACTGCTGAACCTGACATGCCTGTCGCTGACGATGGACTTCGGAAGACCAAAGTCATGCACCCAGTTATCCATAAACAGCTTGATGACGTGGTCAATCTTAGCGGTCGGTCTCTAACATAGCGATCAGTCTAGGGTACTTGCTGAATCCGTCCACAATGACGAAGATGTGACGTTGTCGCTCTTGCTGGTCACGACGGTATCCATGAAGTCTGTGGACACACTCTGACCAGGGCCTGCAGGGATAGGCAAGGGCTTGATAAGCCCAAGCGGTGCTTGCGTCCTTGGCTTGTCACTTTGACAAACCTGGCAAGTCTCTACATACTTTTCCACATCATCCATCACTGTGGGCCACCAAAAACGCAGCACTTTGACAAATCTGGCAAGTCTCTACATACTTTTCCGCATCACTTTGACAAACCTGGCAAGTCTTTTTATAACCAAAATGTCAGGTTGCATCATGACACTCGCCTAAAAATAACTACGCAAAGACTCTACATGGAATACACAAACATTTATTCCCTGTCTTCTCAAGGAACAGCAAGCCATCAACCAGCACAAACTCGTCTGTTTTGGCCTTGTCTCTAACCTCAAGTTTGAGCATGATCTCATACATAACTGCATCCTCTTGATAGGCTTCCACCATGGATCGAGTCACATCTTCAGATATCCTAAACTCTGTCACAAGCGCCCCCAGATAGTCTGTCCTGCGTGATAGAGCATCAGCCACCTTGTTCTACTCTCCCTTCAGAGGGTCGAGTTTGAAGTCGTACATATCTACCAGTCCGCTGCCAGTCAGAGCCTGACAAAAAAATAAAAAATAAAATGTAGGACCCCTCACCTCCGCAGAACACCCCCTCTTACACCCTCATAACCACCCCATAACCCCCCCTCTTCCCCAAAACAAAAGTTTCTCAGCAAGCGCAGTACAGCCCAAAACTCAGATTCAAAAACAAATTCAGCGGATGGCCATCTGGCGTCTGGAAGGGCCGAATGCCTACCAAATCCGGGCTCAGTTCTTTCTTGAGAGTTGGCTGTCAAGAGGGGAGAAGGGGGGTATAAATTGAATTTAAAGGGCTAAAGGGGTTTAGACTTTAAGCTTTAACGGGGGGTGCCTTAGTGTGATTCTGTTATTTTCTTTTTTATCTCCGATTCTGTGAGGAATTCTGATGTGACCCTCAGCCAAAAGCCGCTTGCATTGCAATTCTACACAACATATTTTTCCCCAGAATTTCTTGAATCCCTTTTTTTTTTTTTTTTTTGCGCTGGGGCTGCCCGGTACCCTGGCCGGGGGTCATGCCTGGCCGGGCACCCGGGCGTGTATCCAGGCATAAGTTGGGTGCCCAGGCACCTGCAAAAACATCCTAGGAAAATAATACATAACAAAGTAACCCGCTTGATTCTATACGTGATACAATCTGCGCTTTATTCTTACCCATAGCCAAGGCGGTTCAGTTTTGCAGCAATCACTTCAAACATTTGTAGCTCCTCCCCGCAGACTCCCACTGGGATGAGTGCACACCCACCTCTTCCAACTGTTCTGACTGCAGCTCGGCATGCCACAGTCAGTGGCAGCAGCACCTCCTGAGGCTCCACCAGCCCTGGCCAACCATATGCTCCAGTCAAAAGTTCCGCAATTAATTTCCTGTCAAGTTTGTTACTGATATCTGCTAGCCTCATCCTGCCACACGCCGCAGTCTCCATCATGCTTGTAATCTCTGGGTAAGCAGCTGTAACTGCATTCCCATTGTCACCAGGAGGGTTGCCCTTCAGGGATGCCAATTTCTTCTCCACTGCAATGTCTGCAATAATCATTACATCTGCACCCGATAAAGCGGCAGAGGCAAGGGGCATAGCCGGTGAAGCTCCCCAAAATGAAGCTGCTACATAAGCAATCTCTTTGCCAGAACCTCTGATCATCCAGTTAGAGCTTCCGAGACAAGATCCCGATGGATGTGGCGAAATTTGCACACGACCGTTGATATCAACAATCTCACCATAGTGGAGGCGGGAGATGCAGGCCATGCAGTGACGGATATCTTCTTGGCTGCACCACATTTGACAACGAAAGCAATTTGTTCACACAATGACAAGAAATAAAAAACAACGCAATTTGAAAATAACTGAAAAACATGGCAACAACTAAGCGAAATGGGGACAGGCTTGAAATGGAAAGGGATTCTATTTCTCCTTTTTTTTTCCCAATGTGAACTTAAACAACTCAAAAAATTGAAACGGAGAAATCAGAAGAAACCAAATGCACCAACGTGCCTAGCTCAGTTGGTACACGTTCATGTTGAAATACAGACTCAAGCTCGAATCCAGATGCAATCAGATGAACATAATAAAATAATTCTGAATTACCGGGGGCCAGTCAATTCAATGATGATAGCCCAAGGCCGTCGCCCTTTAAAAAGAAAAGGAAAAGGGAAAAATAATAAACCAAATGGGATACAAACTGGCCTACCTCAGTTGATATACAACGAACTGTCGAAAAAAATCCCAAATGGAATCAGATGAGGAAAATTAACTCTGACCTAGACAACCTGCTGCAGCTTCGCTTGCAGAAACAAACGACACAGATGATGCACTACAGGTGGGAGCAACCGATGGATCCAAACTCTCTCTCTCTCTCTCTCTCTCTCTCTCTCTCTCTCTCTCTCACACACACACACACACACACACACACACACACACACACACACACACGGACAGAAACGGACAGAAACGGTAAAAAAAACAAACGAAAAAACAGATCGCGCCCCCTCCGCTGACTTCTACCTTGCCCTCCCACTTCCCCATCCCCCATCTCTCTCTCTCTCTCTCTCTCTCTCTCTCTCTCTCTCTCTCTCTCTCTCTCTCTCTCTCTCTCTCTCTC
>BFEA01000080.1:2287161-2302043 GCA_003427395.1 Chara braunii
GATCCAGAGTGCGAACAGTGAGTTGTGTGGGCGCCCAGTCGCCATAGCCAGTTGAAGAGAACTCATATCTGGTTACGATATCTTGAGTATTGTGTGGGCGCATGTCGCCAGTTGCTGTTTCGCTGTTTGCATACATGACAAGTTGAATAATCAGAAGTGTGATTTCACAATTCTACGGATTGACACAGGTACTGTACACAGGTAAGGTTGGGGGTCTAGGGATCGAACCCTGGGATCTGCAGCAGCTACTGCTAACTGGTGAGTACCGTTTCATAAGCCAAATAATACAGGAAAATAGGCAAAGATGGTGGTGTCAAAAGTTGCTTGCCCACTCACTAATTTGTTTTTTCTCTCTTTTCACTTTTTGTTTCCCTTTATTTCGGGGCATTAAAAAAAATATTATTTTTTCAAACCTTATTTGTAGGTTCTCTATTATGTAAGATACAAATAAATAAATTTTCATGGCATTAAAAGGGCCTTTACCCGATACAGGCCTTGTACAAGTAAAGCATCGTGAAGGGGTATCTCGCCAGGACCCAGAAACGTGAAAGCATGTCAAAGGTCCAGTTCTATATCAAAAGGCACATCCTAAACTAAAGCAAAGGTCATTGCCGAGGGACATACCTGTTCATCAGGAGATATACATGTCATGTCTGTTCAGATATAGGTGTGTCTGTACGTNAAACTAAAGCAAAGGTCATTGCCGAGGGACATACCTGTTCATCAGGAGATATACATGTCATGTCTGTTCAGATATAGGTGTGTCTGTACGTGCAGTCAGTGTGTCTGTTCGTGCAGAAAGGGAGAGTCTATTCACACAATGTGAGTGTCTGCTCAGGCAGTGAGTGTGTCTGTTCGTCTGAAGTTGTGCCTGTCCGAAAGTAAGTCAATAGGTAAAGTCCCAGTTCTGGTCTAAGTCGAGGAGACAGTCCAGATCCAGACATTTAAAGTCCAAATCCAGGCCGAGAGGCCTCAGCAGCAGTTGACTTCATTGGGCCTGTACTGGGACACATGCAATGCAGGGTCTGGGACAAAGGAAGGCCTGGAATGAGCCAATGCAGACCCAGCGAGGAAAGGCCAGCACTATAAAGAAAGCAGCCAGCCTCATTCCTCGCCAGATCTCCACTGGCATTCTACGCGTGGAAGTGCTGATGCACTTGTGCGTCAGTCAGTAGGAGCAGCGCTGGAGGATGAAGATGCGCTAAGAGAAGGGAGAGGACTGTACGCTGGGATAGACGCAGCCATAGCTGCCCATCAAGTTAGTACTAGCATTAGAGGGTTAGTAGTAGATATAGCTATGAGTAGCATTCGGAGTAGATCCTTGTGAGAGAAGAGTGTGTGTGCATCGTAGGAGGAAGAGACTGAGACAGAGAGTGTTCAATCAAGGTTTGGCTATGAAAGATACTTACCTGAGTTGGATGTGAGCTGCAGAGGTGGCGCTGATGTGCTGAAGTCATGTTGATGAGTTGGCGAGGGGTTACATTGCGCTGATGAGCGCTGGACTCAGGGAACTATGAAACTCTTTGTAATCATAATTTTGATAATACAAGCAGTGCAACTCGGTTCTCTTCTCATCTACCTTTGTCTAATGTGTGAGACTATTAATCATTGTGTGTGAGGACGATGCATGACATGTGCACTCTTGCGTGAGATGGTCCCCAGGACCCATGCAAAATTTGGTATCAGAGCAGGTACTTGCTGCACTCATAGCGCTGGCATGATCAAGGCCGGCGAGAAGTGGTGATGGAGGATTAGTGAAGGAGGGAGGAGGAGAAGAAGTGTTCAATAGCGGGGGAAGCAGGCCGAAGAAGAAGAGGTGAGAGTTACTTACCTGGAGCGTGCGGAGCGTCGTGGAGCATCATCAGCGGTATCTTCAAGAAGAGAGAAGCACCTCATTTCCCTGAACCTGCATGCATGTGTGTGTCCCCTACCTTCTCTCTCTCTGCCCTCTGAAGGTGACTGCTGCTGGATCTGGATCGTCCTAGCGAGTCAGAGTCTGAGTCATCAGAGTCTGGATGGTCCAAATGCAATAAGTCAGGGCCTGGTCACCTTAGAATAGGTGGTCCAGTGTTCTGCGAATAGGAGTAGATTTCTCTCCTACCCCTCTTGATAGGCAGGCTGGGTATCGTCATCAGGGACCGAGAATCGATGTGGGAAGTGGCTATATGCCACGTCAGAGTGCAAGTACCAGGCAGCGCAAAAGCATTATAGGGCCAGTTAAGCCCGAAAGAAGAAAAACGGAGCAAAATATTTCTGCCTGGTTGATTAAGCGAACCATCTGCATCCGACCTTTCTGCGCTTTACTCCAGACCTGCATCAGACAACCAGCCAGTTAGTTGAACAATCAAGTATAGGGGGGGGAGTATAGATACAAGCAACGCATTGCAAAAGTCTGATCCAGAACAGCCAGACAGCATTTTAGAGAAAAAAAAAGAGATATTGTTTTCGATTCTGATCAAGTGTCTATTATACGCAGCACCTTCCACAGTCACCAAAAAAAAAGAAGTGTAGTACTCCATTCACCGCAAGTCAAGACTGAGTCCGGAGTGGGATAGTACTGTGGTGATCCGGCAGAGGACCCCCTGTGCCGGTCCTCACCATGGATCACTATCCCATTCAGGGCCTGTTGGCCCTTTCTGTCTTATTGGGGCCGCTGTTCCGACTTATCTTCCCATTGGGATTTGGGAGAACCTGCACCTCGAGGATGCTTATGAGGTCAGAAAGTGTTAAGCCTGGCCCCACACCTGCGAAACAGGCAGAGATTGACCGCAGGCTGGCAGAGAAGAAGAAGGAAAAGGAAGCTAAAAAGAAACAAAAAGAAGAAGACACAAAGAGAAAGATGAAAGAAAAGATGGACAAGGAGTTAGAAGAAGAGTTGAAGAGTATACGAGAAGAAGAAGAAGAAGAAGAAGAAGAAGAAGAAGAACAGGATGAAGGAGAGACATTGCAAAGGCATCGTCATCTTGATATACCTGAGAGTAGTACGGCAGACCGGCTTTCCGTTGAGCCGTTGGATTGGGCTGGTCTGAACTACTACTCCAGCGAACCATTAAAAGAGTCTGACGAAGAACGGGATGCGTTCATCGCAAAGTTGGCCCGTGTAACAGACGCAGTCGAACGCAATCTGATGATGGAGGAGAAAAGGGCTGAATTGAATAGCAGGTTGTTAGCAGCTAGACGGCAAGAGGTCCGAAGAAAAAAAGAAACTGCATGCAGAGGGGGAAAAGTTGCAAAAAGCGTTGGAAGAGCAAAAAGAAAAACCCTCTGCGACAGAAGAACAGCTTGCTTTACTCAGAGAGGCCGTCCTCCACACAAGGCAGGACATGGCCTTAATGCGTCAGACATTACAACGAGTAGAGACGCATCGGGTTGAGTTCGAAAATGTTTGGAATAACTTTTTGGAAAAGTCAGCCAAAGATGTTGACCAGCATGTGCAAACATACATCAGGGCCCTGGACGACCATGTCACTAAGACCTTCACGCCGGAGGTTATAGAGAAGATTGTTAAGGGAGCCGGAGGTGGAGGAGGAGATGACGATGGCGATGATGACAAGAAGGAGAAAAGAAGTGGGGATCCAAAGGAAAAACTTCCACAGGAAACAGGACAGGTTAGTAAAATAAAACTCAAACTGCCATGGACTTATAATGGAAAGAAGGAAGAGAGTGTTTTGCATTGGGCAGCGGCAGTAGAAACCTATGTATGTGGGCAACGAATCCCATACTGGGACAGGGTGCTAATGGCAAGTTCATGCATGGGAGGCGACGCCATGAGCTTCGCCATCTCGCTGCAAAAGGAGGCGGGATGCAACTCGATGGTAGAGTATTCACAGCAAACGCGAATCGAAGATTTCTGAAATTGGTTAGAGAAAGATTTGAGGACAAGAATTTGGCACGACGTACGGAAATGCTAATCCTCAACCTCCCTGATAGGAAATGGAAAAGCACCTCTGCTTTGAAGGCAACTATGGATGAACTGTTGCAATGCCCTGATCATGGATTGACTCCTGCCCAGATCTTAAATAGCTTTGCACGAGCACTCCCGGATCCCCTGAGGACACAACTCTATCCCCGCGTCAAAGAAGAAGGAATGACGTATGAGAAATTCGGCAAGATCGCAATAGATCACGCCGGCTTCCTCGCTGAAGCGAACTATTGCCATTATTGGAAGGATGTGCAAGCAGGAAAGAAATGGCAAAACCGCACGATCTCAGGGTCAATACCTGGGAAAGACAGTCTCCTTCTAACCTTTGAGGAAGGAGGCGCCGATACTATCTCTTGGGATCAAGTAGATTATGGTCTCGATGAACGCAGCGGACCGGTAACTCAGGAGGGGAGTTACGCGGCCGTTGTAGCCCGCGGGGGAGGGCGTCAAGGAAAAGGGTGTGGCCGAGGAAGAGGTCGCGGCCGTGGTGGACGAGGATTCGACACGTAGAGGGGTGGTGGTGAAGGAAGCCACTACGTGGGAGGAAGGGGAAATGGTCCCTCACAAGGTGGCCGTGGTTCTTACTCCACCTGGGGTAGAGGAAGGGGCACTTGGTATAACAAGTGGGACAAACCGTACCCACCACATCCAGGCCTACCCGAAGGAGAGCCTTGGAAAGAATTGGGAATAACCGAAAAAGTCTGGCAAGAAAGGAAGAAAGCAGACCAATGCCTCAAGTGTGGGGACCCTGACCACATTGTCCCCTATTGCCCTGACTATAGGGGGGCAAAAGGGAACAACCAGTAGAGGTGTCAGTTGCCTCTATCGGGGCTTCGAATGTGGAAAAATCAGAATCCTCCCATTCGAAGGCCCCACTGGCAGAAACTGAAGAGGAAGACAGTCCCCATCTAGTGCACTGTCCAGAGACGGCAAACGTATGCATCTCTCTAGGTGGATCCCTCGCTGGCGTGGGTGATGAGTTGGCCGCTCGTTGCCAAGCCTGGACTGAAATGAGAAAAAAGAAAGGACAGCTTATAATTGCAGATCTTGAAATAAACAGAATAAGAGTTGGAGGTATGATAGATAGTGGGTCTACACGCAGTTATATTAGTAAGAAAGGGTTACAGAAATTGCGTCTTGGGCTTGAAGTAAAGAAATTGAATGAGCCCATTGTAAGTAAGTTAGCTAATAGCAGTGAACCGTCATGGATCGATACGTTGAGGGGGTTCAAGTATACTTTCGGCTCGAGGCAGAGGGGAAGGTGGAACATGTTCTCCACTCTCTGACCTTCTTGGTGGAGGGTAACTTGCCCTTTGATGTCTTGCTAGGAATGGATTGGGGTGAGGCTGCAAATGCGGATCTGAAGTTAAGAGAGCATGAATGTTGGCTCCCAAGTCTGCAAGGAGGTAAAAAAAAAATTTGTCTCTATCATGAGTCTGGAATGGAAAGCAGCCTAGCTCACTGTTGCATGAGTGCCCCAGCGTTCGCTCGCCATGTGAGGAGACATAATTTGTATGATCAAGTCTTTGTTGCATATGTGCGCCCAGTAAAGGAAGGAGAAAGTAAGGAAGAAGTCCGGTCCCAAGAAATTGAAAGGATCTTGAAAGAGTTCGCAGATGTGGTTGAAGCCCCAAGCGGTGTAGTCGAAAGACCAATCCGACACCGCATTGATATCATTCCAGGGAGCGCGCCCCCGAAGGGGCCTATCTATCGTATGTCGCCCCAGGAGTTGGATGAGCTGCGAACCCAACTCGATGAGTTGTTGAAAAATGGATGGATAAGACCTAGCTCCTCGCCCTATGGTGCGCCTGTGCTCTTTGTACCTAAGAAGGATGGCGGCGTTCGCATGTGTATAGACTATAGGCGATTAAATGATATAACAGTGAAGAATGTTGAACCATTACCGCGAATAGATGATTTGTTGGATCGCGTGCAGGGTTGTAAGATATTTTCAAAGATTGATTTGAAATCCGACTACCATCAGATTGAGGTTGAGCCGAAAGACCAACATAAGACTGCCTTCAGGACAAGGTATGGGCACTATGAGTTTATAGTTTTGCCCTTTGGTCTCACGAATGCCCTGCCACTTTCCAAAGAGCGATGAACGAACTATTTCGTGAATGGCTTGACAAATTTGTTGTTATTTATCTAGATGATATTTTGATTTTTAGCAAAGATGAAAAAGAGCATACTGAGCACCTTCGACTTGTGCTAAATAAACTGAGAGAAGCAAAACTCAAGTTAAACCCAAAGAAGTGTGAATGGGCTGAGCGTCAGGTTCTATACCTGGGACATGTGATTGATTAAGATGGGGTCAAACCGGAAGATGCTAAAATAGCAGCCATCAGAGATTGGCCGAACCCCCGCACTTTGACTGAGTTGCGGTCGTTTCTTGGGTTAGCCAACTATTATCGCAAGTTTGTGAGACATTTTACGATAATAGCTGCTCCCCTTCGCAGGTTGCTTAAAAAAGAGGTAATTTGGAAGTGGGATTCATACTGCACAATGTCTTTCAAGCGTCTGAAAAAGTGTTTGATCAATTATCCGGTTTTGAAGGTAGCCGACCCTTCGTTACCTTTCGTAGTCACGACCGACGCTAGTCAATATGGCAAAGGTGTTGTACTCCAGCAAGACGATGGACATGGATACAAGCCTGTGGAGTTTATGTCTTGCCGGTTACCTAATGAGAAAGTGGGCGCCTCGACGTATGAAAGAAAGTTATATGCTCTTCGTGAGGCTCTCAACCATTGGCGACACTATCTTCTGGGAAGACATTTCAAAGCATACTCTGACCATGAGACACTTCGCTGGCTCAAAACGCAAGCTCGAATGACACCTAAGTTAACAAGGTGGGCTGCGGAGATTGATATGTTTGACTTTGAGCTAAAGCCAGTAAAGGGTAAGTATAATGTCGTTGCTGATGCACTAAGTCGTAGATCTGATTTTTTCGGTGCCATTGTAACATATTTGGATGTTGGTATTGATCTACAGGAAAAGATTAGGAATGTGTATCCCTCTCATCCTGTCTATGGAACCATGATTAAGCAAGTACAAGAAAAGCCAGCCGAGTTTCCTGATCACAAGGTTACTCAGGGTCTATTATTTGAACGAACTGATGTGAATGATAGGCTATGCATACCAAATAATGAAGAGATCAAGAGTTTGATCTTAGGGGAATGCCATGATACAGAAGGTCATTTTGGGTGGAAGAAGACTTATGGGACTTTGTTGCGTTCCTCACCTGGCCTCGAATGAAAACAGATTGTATCGCATATGTGCAAGGTTGTCAAGTGTGCCAAAGGAACAAAAGCACCACACAATCTCCCCTTGGGTTACTTAAGCCCTTGCCTATCCCTACAGGCCCTGAAGACTCTGTGTCTATAGACTTCATGGATACTAGGGTAAAAAGTAGAAATGGATTTTGGACATCCCTTAACTATTTGGTAATTCGGGAGTTCGGGAGTTCTTTAACCATTGGGTAAAAGACTTTGGACATCCCATAACTATTGTAAGCAAAGACTGATTTGGTAATTCGAGAGTTCTTTAACCATTGCAGCAACTAATGGGGAGTTCTTTAACCTTCGGAAGCTGTTTTTGTAGCTTTGCCTTCGGAAGCAAAGACTGATTTGGTAATTCGGGAGTTCTTTAACCATTGGGTAAAAGACTTTGGACATCCCTTAACTATTGTAAGTGACAGAGAAACCCGGTTCACAAGTGAACAATGGTAGCAACTAATGAATGTGTATGGCTCTAAGTTGACTATATCATCAGGTAGGCATCCTGAGACTAATGGCCAGACTGAGCAAATGAACAAGATATTGCAGCAAACTCTGCGCATGTACATTCGTCCCGATCAGGTTGACTGGGATGAACTTCTGCCTAAAGTTGCTAGCGCCTATAATAACTCTGTACACCTCTCTACGTGTAAGAATCCTATGGAGTTACATCTGGGATGGCCTCCACGCAGGCCCATTGATAGGCTAAACCCGGATCAAGTACATAAGCTTCCTCTAGTGACTAGTGAATTTGCGATCCAATATCAGAAAAAATTGAAAGGGTAAAAGAAAATATACTCAAAGCACAGCATCAAACGATCGAACAGGCAAATAAGCACAGACGACCATCTCAATTTGCTATAGGAGATTTAGTTTGGGTGAAGTCTAAAGAGTTTGCTCCTGAAGAAAACATTTCTCAAAAGCTTCTACCCGCCTACAGAGGACCATGGCAGGTCTTAGATGTGATTGGAGATGTGGATGGTCCTTCATATGTCATTGAGATTCCTCTACATTTACATACTTATCCGGTGTTCCACGCATCAAAGCTCTTACCTTGTGTAACAAATGAGCTATTCCCCAGTCGCAGGTCAGTGATACCTCCAAGTATGGATGGAAACTATGACGTGGATAAGATTGTTGCAGAAAGTACTTACCACACTGGACGTAGAGGCAGACCACAACGTCAATATAAGGTGAGATTTGCATACCTCGATCCTAATGAAGATCGCTGGTTCACAAGGGAAGAATTATTAGATTCTGCACCTCATATTGTATCTGCATATGAAAGAGGAAAGAGAGGAATCCATATCATTGATAGGTATATGACTTCTCAGAGGACTTCGAATCTAGGCCGGCGAAAGTAAAAGGGCCTTTACCCGATACAGGCCTTGTAAAAGTAAATCATCGTGAACGGGTATCTCGCCAGGACCCAGAAACGTGAAAGCATGTCAAAGGTCCAGTTCTATATCAAAAGGCACGTCCTAAACTAAAGCAAAGGTCATTGCCGAGGGACATACCTGTTCATCAGGAGATATACATGTCATGTCTGTTCAGATATAGGTGTGTCTGTACGTGCAGAAAGGGAGTGTCTATTCACACAATGTGAGTGTCTGTTCAGGCAATGAGTGTGTCTGTTCGTCTAAAGTTGTGCCTGTCCGAAAGTAAGTCAATAGAGAAAGTCCCAGTTCTGGTCTAAGTCGAGGAGACAGTCCAGATCCAGACATCTAAAGTCCAAATCCAGGCCGAGAGGCCTCAACAGCAGTTGACTTCATTGGGACTGTACTGGGACTCGTGCAATGCAGGGTCTGGGACTAAGGAAGGCCTGGAATGAGCCAATGCAGACCCAGCGAGGAAAGGCCAGCACTATAAAGAAAGCAGCCAGCCTCATTCCTCACCAGATCTCCACTGGCATTCTACACGTGGAAGTGCTAATGCACTTGTGCGTCAGTCAGTAGGAGCAGCGCTGGAGGATGAAGATGAGCTAAGAGAAGGGAGAGGACTGTACGCTGGGATAGACGCAGCCATAGCATTAGAGGGTTAGTAGTGGATAGCTATGAGTAGCATTCAGAGTAGATCCTTGAGAGAGAAGAGTGTGTGTGCATCGTAGGAGGAAGAGACTGAGACAGAGAGTGTTCAATCAAGGTTTGGCTATGAAAGATACTTAGATGAGTTGGATGTGAGCTGCAGAGGTGGCGCTGATGTGCTGAAGTCATGTTGATGAGTTGGCGAGGGATTACATTGCGCTGACGAGTGCTGGACTCAGGAAACTATGAAACTCTTTGTAATCATAATTTTGATAATACAAGCAGTGCAACTCGGTTCTCTTCTCATCTACCTTGCCCAATGTGTGAGACTATTGATCATTGTGTGTGAGGACGATGCATGACATGTGCACTCTTGCGTGAGATGGTCCCCAGGACCCATGCAACATTTGTAAAAGCCGAAAAAAAAATAAAAATTGCCAAAGATGGCGGTGTCAAAATCGTGCTCGCCCACTCAATAATTTCAATCTTGTTTATTTTTTCGAATTTTCATTATTATTACTTATTTTTCGTATTTGATTTTATTTCAAATTTGGTAAAAAATTTGGATGTTACGTTGAGGCAAACGTTGTTCAGTTTATTCTTCTGTACAACATTTTTTGTTTTCAGATTTTTTGGAATTCTTTATTTTTTTTTATTTTTTTTTGGGTCCGCGTTCGGCCGAACGGCCAAACGCATCGAGAGGGGGTCCCGAACGTTCGGGCGTTCGGCCCGTCCCGAACACCGGCAACCCTGATTCAAAAGATGCAGCAGAAATCATCGTGTTTTCCAGATCACCACCAACCTAGGCTTCCAGAGTGGCCCGCGAGCACTTGCCCGGCCGGGCCAAAAAAAAAAAAAACTCTATATTTCTAGGCTACCAAAGTGACCTGCGGCCACTTGCCTGGCTGGCCCGAGAACTATATATAAATATAAATATATAAATATAAATATAAAATATGTTAATTTTTTTTTTTTTAATTATTTTTTCGAGTTTGGTAACGAATTGCGATGTGACCCTGAGGCAAAAGTTGTTCAGTTTATTTTTCTGCATAAAAATTGCACGCGGGAACCTGCTGGTCAAAACGCACACCAGGTACCACGAGTAAACGTTCTACGGTGTCCGTTAGCTCTCTAATATTCTTGAACCTGCGGGAACAAAGATTGTGGATAGCATCGGTGGCCTTCTGAGCCCCTTGCGGGTCATGCCACCTGTTATACACAGACCGTACGAACTCTTCCAATGTCTGGGCCTGTGCCCAGGCATCGAAGTTTTGACCGTAGCCCTGYTGYTGCACTAAGCCATTCAACCTGCRAGYTGYTGACCCTTCTAAAAAGGAGGCAGCCACTACAACTTCCTGATCTGGCCTGGTGAGCTTGTGCCTCACATAAGTAGGCACAGTCCTCACCCAGGTGTCTAAGTCCTCATCCTTCTTCCTATCACCAGAGAAGGGCTTGGGACTCATCAAAGGTATCTTAGGCATCCACTGCATAGGCTGCATGGGCCCAGGGGCTTGCTGCAGCGACAACATAGCCACTGAAACAGGCTGTTGCACACTAACCTGGGCTTGGCTTGACAGTGGGACTGTAGTAACCGCTGTCGTAGATGGTACGACTGAGACTCTATGAACCGGACCACTAGTTTCTACTAAACCACCTGGAGGGGGTATGCCAAACATAGGAGAGAAAGTTGGCCCTGTGTGTTGCGGCATCGATGAAGGACCCGCACCTGCAGGGGGAACTACAACAAACTGTGGTTGCCACATCATCGTACGAGGWRCCCGAAGTTCAGCTAGGATTTGTTTCTKGCCTGCAACCAATTCGCCCAGCAATTCCTGCTGGACATTCTACGCTTCTGCCACTGATAGTAAAGCATTACGCAGCACACGAACAACAGGGTCTAATGCTGCCTCATCTAGTCCTTCCAGTCTACCTAGCTCCTCTCTTCTACTACCTAGTCTAGCTTTTCTCAGGATTGCTTTCCTTCTTCTCTCTGCTGCCTCGTCCAATTGTCGTTGTAGCTCATCCTGAAGCTCTTCTGCTTGCCGGATTTCTAAATCCTCCGGCGTGAGTTGAGTCTGCTGGCTGACTCGCAAGCTAGCAGTCCGACTAATGGACCCCTGAGAACCACTCTGACTGACTCCTGACGAAGTGGACTGTGTAGAGGTTTGCGACATAGATGAGGTAGCCATGGTTGCACCGGTACTAGCTGAAACTCTAGTCCTGACACTATCCTCAGCTGCCCTTGCTCTTCTTGTCGCTGCTCTCTCTCTAGCCTCTCTCCGCAATCTTCTCTCGTCTCCTGGACCTAACTCCAAGAATGTCAAGGGTCGACTACGGGCAGTCCCACGAGTAGTCCTAAGGTCGTCCACTAACAACTCCTCCTTACTAGTGCTTGCATCACTCATGAGCTACAGTGTGTGTGATCTAAACTAGAATYCACACTGAATCCTACCTTAGCCTGACACACAACCGATTATGAATCACAACTAATTTCGGTCGGATGGAACAGAAACAGTTAGGTGATATAGTAACAACTAATGTCAGATCSTACAGGAAATATCATATYTTTTTTTAGATTACCCTAGAACAGATTGCTATACAACAAAGATCTAATCTGTTTGTAGTTATCTGTCAGTTGTTAGGCAAGTCTGTAACAACTAGATAATCAAAATAAAAAAAACATCTCCTGTGGGAGATGTATGCTTGATGGCAGATCGTCTGTTGATTGCCACTGCGAGCAATTAYCGGAATCCCCCCTCCCCTTGTATCCTTCTTGAGTGGTCACTTTGCATCAACGTCCCGAGCATCTGGTTGAGCAGCGTGTCTGAAGGTGTGCAATCCGGCCCACCCCTGTGCCCCAAGTCAACGCCGAACCTGCCAGCCCCTGCACTTTATTTACCCTCGCATGCAACGAGCCTTACACCCGATTGATCTGGCTGATCAGGAGGGATTTAAGGAGAGCCCCCATCTCCTCAGGAATTATTTAACGTCGCAGACAGGACGACGATCACAGCCAGATTCAATTTCGAGTCCCTGGCCAGAAATGTTTAAAGACGGTCTGGTAAGCGTATGTCAAAGGGCGTCAAAGGGCTGGCATGCCTTGCATGACCTCTATTGCGCAAGCAGCAGAACCAAGGACTTGGGTCAATGCATGCGTGTACTAGTCCCAGTGGGTTGGCATGGTGACCGTGACCCGAGTGCTTCGTCCGAGGCCCTTCAGAGGCTTCGCCCGTCTCCCACCAGCTTGCTGCCCAGGAAGAATGTCGACTCTCAAGGTTGAGCGCTCGCGACTCCTCACATCGAGAGGACTCTCAAGACAAAACTNACAGATTTCTCACCGGCAACCTGATGTGCAATTATGATGACCGGTCCTTGCCTCGGCACAACCAACTGCAGAATGCGGTTCCACCTCGGCTTAATATGCCACATCAGCGAACTCTCATCATCCAGCATACACCCCGTAAGTCACCACATAGCTCCCTGGCGCGCCCACACTACCCTGGGCCGCCTAATGTTCAACGCCAATGCGTTATCACTGCCCCACACCTCATGCGAAGCACCAATGAAGCGCAATATGAACCAGCTCCGATACCAAATTGCAAGGAAAATAAGCAACAGCGAGATGGCAAATCCAGATTACACCATCACATAAAAAGCCAGATAGTCTTACTGTGTCCAGAGAGCAGCATTGCACCAATAATACACCAATGGAGGTTCGTAGTACTGAAAACCAATGTCATGGAGAGCTTTCTCTCTCCTTCAGCAACACAAGAGTCCAGTCCCTTCACACTCCTACTTGGCGCTCAGCGCCCAACCTACTCCTACACAGCTACGATCAGCCTAATAATAGACAATGCAACTGTCGACATCAGCGGCAACCCGAAGTACTTGAAGATGTCGCCCATATGCTGACCATCGCCAATACAAGGTAAATGCCCTCACATCATCATCATCATCATCCTTCGCCCTTCCCTGACTTAACACCCACACCTGTCCTCTCTTGCACCCAAAGACCACCCTTGCGCCTCACTTTGTATCCAAGCCGAGCCCGCTATGGAGGTTGGCTATGGCGCTGCCCTCAACAGCGCCCTGCTCCCACACACGACCGCAAGTGCGCAGCCTCTTGCTCCAATGCCGACAGCCAGCCCGCGAGCAATCGCTCCAGCAGCGCTGCCGCCAGCCAGCAAGTGACCGAATGAGGCTGCCAGCGGAGAGCTCTTTCCTTTATGGAAAGAGCTGGCCTGCTTGCCCTGACTGGCTGCCCTGCCCTGGGCCCAAAAGCTTCCGGAAGGCCCCAGGAGGCTGCCTGTGTACAACAGCTACTGGGCTGCCGGGCCTCGTTCGGTTGGGCGCCCAACTGTCTCCGTATGAGGCTGCGATTCACGCCCAGGGCCTGCATTCTTTGGAAAAGCCCAGAGGGCCGTGGAAATGTCGTTGTGGCCCGGCCTGAGTTTCTCTCAACCAACTGGCGCGTCGCAACTGCCTCGACCCCAAATATGAAATTGACAGTAGGGGGCCTCTTGCGATATGTCACTTAGGGCGGGCAATGCTGCAAACAAGGCCCCTTAGTCCTACCGAGGACCTTGATCCTCGCATTCCCTCCTCCTTTACTTCGTTAGTCCTCTGAGAAGTCTCTTACTCTACAGGCATCTTCCCTTTTCGTTCTCTTTCATAGCCCAGGTGTTGTTCTCACGAGTTCCTCTCGTGTGAACCAGCGATCTTCCTTGGGATCGAGGTGATGTCTGAAGCTCACACGATACTGCATTCTCGGTTTAGGAGGGCGTTCTCTGCCTGATGGTCGAGGAACATGCATCATTCGATGCTCCACAATCTGATCGACGTCCACCTCGCCGTCCATGGTTGGGAGCAGCATTGATCTTCTTGAAGGAAACTGCTCTGTAGCAGCGAAAGGTGCCAACTTGGAAGCATAGAACACAGGGTAAGTGCATAGGTGCGGGAATACGGATCACGTATGAAGGCCCATCTGGTTGATCCCTTACAATGTCCAAGATCTCCCAGGGCCCAAAATAGTGTGGCATCAGTTTTCTGGATATTCCCATCTCCTGACCTAGTTCAAAGGACTTTACCCAGACTCTATCACCTACCTGAAAGTTACAGGGCCGTTTATGCTTATTCTCATATGCGATCATAGCATCCTGAGACTTCCTAATATGTTCAACGGCCTGCTGCAACATCTGTTCATATTTGACAGCAAAATCTATGCTGCCAGGTGTTGCAGTGGGTTGTCTTTCTGGTAGCAGAAAGTCAAGTGCAGTTCTGGGCTTCCAACCAAGATGTAACTGGTTGGGAGTCATACCGGTAGCACTATGCACAKCATTGTTGTACAGGCTGGCGACGAGCGGTAACTTCTCGTCCCAGTCATCCTGACTTGGCTTAATATAATGTCTAAGCAGGTGCTGTACTACTCGGTTCATCTGTTATGCCTGGCCATTTGACTCAGGGTGATTCCCTGAGGTCATTTGGAGTTTTGTGCTCATCTGTTCAGCGGTAGTTTTGTGCACATCTGTTCAGCGGTTGACTGCCACAGTTCACTTGTGAATCTCACATCCCTATCACTAACGATAGATGTAGGCAAACTGAAATCACGTACCCAATTATCCATAAACAGTTTGATGACGTGGTCAGTTTTAGCACTTTCAG
>BFEA01000080.1:2347204-2366450 GCA_003427395.1 Chara braunii
GACGATGACGACGGCGACGACGTTCTCGTCGATGATGACGTGGCGCGGCGATGACGATGACGATGACGATGATGACGTGACACGGCGACGAAGCATTGTGGGTCGGGCGGGTTCGAACCGCTCCGATACCAGTGTGACGCGCGTGAGGCTGAGGGAGAGCCGAGGGAGAGGAGAGAGAGAGGGAGAGAATGAGAGCACACACACACACACACTCACTCACTCGACACGACTGAGGGTCGGACGCAAACACAGTGGCAAGGCACAAAGTCGAAGTTTTGGATTTCGAATGCCTAAATCGCAAGTCACATTGAGTACGAGTACAGCAGTAGAAAACTGGTACGAGACTGGTCCCCGTACCGTACGGGGAGCCAGTACAAGTACCGGTGACACGTACGGTACCAGGGGCATTTCTGCAAAGGCCCTGAGGGCAGAACTGAAAAATGCGGTATTTGAAAGTGGCGCCCGAATTGCAGCATGGCGGCTTGTCCAAAATCCTATGGTACCAAAGGAGAGGTTTGGAAAAAAGGGTGCCAGGCCGAAAACGGGATGCAACCGAAACAACAAAAAGATAGACCAGGAATCGAGCCCTGGTGGAGTCCGTAACATTACCTGTGGAATCAGACTCGCTTTCTTCTTCACATACATGCAAACAGATGTCAATCCACGTTGAGGCTGTGCGCCCACACAAAGCTCAGAGATATTCAAGTGAAGAACACAGTTCGGATACAAACTCGCTTTCACTGGCTATGGGACCTCAGCGCTCACACATCCTCTGTCCAACAATGTATTCACACAACCGTTTGCATGCACTCGACTCTGGATCTCGCTGGATATCCCACACACACCAACTCAGTACAACACACACGCTGAACACTGCCTCTAAGCTACAGCAGCCATGGCTGTTCTACTACTATTGGCTATGGACGAACTATCTCCCTTCAGCCCACTTCAACCTCGGGCTTCTGTAGACCACCTCGCACAAGACGCGTGGACAGCTCTTCCGCATGGCTCACGCAGGAATGAATGAGTGGTTGGACGCTGCCTCTTGATTTATACTTCTCTAAGTCGCTGGTCTGCCCCTTTTCCACCAGGCCCATGGTGCACACAGTCCCTCACGGTACTTGCTGACTGTACAAAGTGAGACTGGACTGGGTACCGCTGACTAAGCGAAGTTGGACTCACCACTTGCCCACATGCCTCTGGTCTGCTGTGAACGGAAGTCTGTGGACTTGGCCTTTCGGAACTGTAGCAGCTATGACCTTGACCTTTCAGAATTGCTACAGCTATAGCCTTTACACAACTATGACCCCTAGTCGACAGATCTACAGATTGGACCCCTACAGCTACACAGACCTACGACAAGCAACAGTCAACTACTAGAACATAGATACAGATCACGGGTTCGAACACACAGGGGTTGACTCGATGGTGTACACGGGTGTGGCAAGGTCTAAGGATCAAGCCCTGGGATCTGCATCTGCTATTGCTAAGGTGAAAACCGTTTCACTCCCACCGGCCCAAATCCGAGGTCCTCCGAGAATACTTCAGTGCAAGGTAGGACCTTTACCTTTTTTGTCTCTTTCGTAGGCTCGGACTATATCGGGAGCGGTCTCTAGAAGTTGTGTTCGGGTAAACCAGCAGTCGTCTTCCGACTCTTGATAGGCAAATCGAACCTTGTATTGTTTCTGTGGACGACCTCTACCTCCTGTGCTAAACACATCTTGACCTACAATGTTGTCAATGTCGTACCTTCCATCCATGTCCGGAGGGATCATGGATCTCCGTGATGGAAACTGTTGACTTGTGGTACAGGGCAACAACTTTGACGCATGAAAAATTGKGTAGGTGTGGAGGTGTGCTGGAATCTCTATGGTGTAGGATGGTCCATCTTCTTCGCCCTTAACTTCTAGGACTGGCCACGGTCGTCTATACGCAGGCAATAGCTTCTGCGAGATGTTCTCCTCAGGAGCAAACTCTTTTGACTTAACGCAGTCTAAGTCGCCTACTTGGAACTGCGATGGGCGACGATGCTTATTGGCTTGCTCTATCATTCTATGTTGGGCCTTCCTGAGGTTCTCTACTAGAGTAGCAATCTCTTTTTCATGCTATATCGCAAACTCCCTAGTTCCGGGCGGTAACCTCTGAATCTGATCCCAGTTGTGTCCCTCAAACGGTCTAGGCGGTCTAAAGGACTTAACGCAATTCGTTGGGAGTGCGACAAGTGGCTAAATGCACGTTGTTATTATAGGCATTGGCTACCTTTGGGAGCATCTCATCCCAGCTAACTTGGTCGGGTCTAATGTACATTCTCATAACCTGCTGCATGACTTTGTTCATCTGCTCAGTCTGACCGTTGGTCTTTGGGTGACGGCCAGATGACATCAACAACTTAGAGCCATACACTCTCGTTGGTTCCTGCCAGTTCTGACTAGTGAATCGAGTATCTTTGTCGCTACTTATAGACAGGGGTAACTCATGTTCACTAACCCAATGATCAGAAAACTTTTGTATTACTAAATTTATGCGTGCCTCTGAGGGCAAAGGAGCGAAAACTGCATATTTGCTAAATCTATCGACTCTGACCATGACTTGGCTCTTGCCATGCCTACTCCTGACCCCAACATCCATGAAGTCAATGGATACAGAGTCTCCAGGCCCATCGGGAATAGGCAAGCGTATGCGAAGACCAAGAGGGGCTCGCATAGTGGTCTTATTTCGTTGGCACACCTTACAACTGCGTACATACTCTATGCAGTCAGCCTTCATGCCAGGCCAAGTATACGCGCGCTGAGTTTGGCTAACGTCTTTTGCCACCCAAAATGTCCCTCTGCATCATGGCATTCCCCCAAGATCAGACTTTGGATCTCTTCACTGTTGGAAACGGACAATCGATCCACTACATTAGTCTTCTCAAACAACAGCCCATCTGTAATGCGGTAGTCTGGCTCAGACTCTGGAGACTCCTTAACTCTCTTGAGGAGATCACTATAAATAGGGTCTTGAGCATAAGAGATCACTATAAATAGGGTCTTGTGCATAGGCTTCCTTAGCTTTCTGCTGCAGGTCTTGCCCTATATCCAAATAGTGAACTATCGCTCCAAAGTAATCAGCTCTCCTACTTAGAGTGTTTGCAACTACATTATACTTCCCTTTGACTCGCTTGAGCTCGAAGTCAAATTGGTCTATTTATGCGGCCCACCTAGTCAGCTTAGGTGTCATCTTGGCCTGAGTCTTCAGCCACCTCAACGTCTCATGGTCTGAATACACTTTGAAGTGCCTCCCAAGCAAGTAATGCTTCCAATGGTCTAGTGCTTGCCTGAGAGCGTAGAGTTCCCTCTCATAGGTAGATGTCCCTACCTTCTCTGAAGGCATCCTGGCATACATGTACTCTACGGGTCTATACCCATTGCCATTATCTTCTTGTAAAACAGCACCTATACCGTACTGACTTGCGTCAATGGTGACATCAAAAGGTAATGATGGGTCGGCTACCTTGAGGACTGGATACTCTATCAAGGCCCGCTTCAGCTTCTTCAGGGCCAACGTACAATTTTATCCCATTTCCAGATCGTTTCTTTCTTTAGCAACCTGTGAATGGGGGCAGCGATGATAGAAAAATTCCTGACGAACTTTCTGTAGTAATTGGCCAATCATAAGAACGACCGCAACTCTGTCAATGTGCGGGGAGTTGGTCAGTCTCTAATCGCTGCTATTTTATTGTTCTCAGGTTTTATGCCATCACCATCTAGCACGTGGCCCAAGTACAGGACTTGCGTCTTGGCCCACTTGCACTTCTTCGCATTGATCTTGAAGTTAGCTTCTCTCAGCTTCTTCAAGACTTGCCTCAGATGACCCTCATGCTCCTGGAGGGTCTTACTAAGGACTAGGATGTCATTCAAGTACACTACCACGAATCTATCTGACCATGGCCTAAACAAATCATTCATACAGCGCTGGAATGTCGTTGGCGCATTGGTTAGTCCAAAGGGAACAACTATAAACTCGTAGTGCCCGTTTCTCGTTCGGAATGTCGTCTTATACTGGTCATTAGGATGGACTTCTATCTGACGATAACCAGATTTCAGGTCTATCTTAGAAAAATACTTGCAGCCCTGCACCCGATCTAAGAGATCATCTATACGGGGCAATAGTTCTGCATTCTTTACTGTGATGGCCTTAAGACCCCTTAACTCTCCCTCCTTCTTGGGGACAAACAGAACAGGTCCTCCGAAAGGAGACGAATTGGGCCTAATCCAACCCTTTTCGAGAAGCTCGTCTAACTGCTTGCACAACTCCTCTAACTCCCTTGGGGACATTCGATACACTGCTCCTTTCAGAGTTCTACTGCCAGGCTCTATCTCAATGAAATGTTGGATCGGCCACTGCACTACTCCTGTCGGCGGCTTAGCCAAATCTGTATATTCTTCTAGCAACTTGACAATAATTGGATCAATAGGTTTCTCTTCCTTAGGCTCGGTGACAGGCCTAACAAAGGCTACGAAAACTTGTTCTTCTAGTTGCTCCTTTCTCACAAGTCGCACAAATGCAGGAGCACTGAGGCAGCAATGTGCTAAGTTGTTGTCTACCACAGACACATGAAACAGGCGGCAATGTGCTAAGTTGTTGTCTACCACATATAACTACGAGTGGCCCCACTGTCTATCAAGGCCCCTACTCGTCCTCTGAAAACCTCTACATCTACTAAAACTAGTTTTCCTTTCGCATCTTTCTTCATTTTGGCCTAGGCAGGCATTCTCTCCTTCAATTTTTGTGCCACGCCTGCGAGGGAGGTGCCTAGAGAGACCCTAACGCAACCACTCTTTGGACAACTATCTAGGCACTGACCAGCAACCTCTGCCATAGACACATGTGGGTTGGGAGTTTCTCTATGATGCGCGCACTCTTCTCCACATGGCCTAGGGGTAAGAGCCGCTGCAACTCCTACCGGCGGTTGCCTTTTGCTGCCTTTGCAGCATGTCGGGCTTCTCTATATTTGGGGCAGTATTTTATGATATGCCCCGGATCACTGCACTAGACGAACTGATCCTGGTCTACTCGCCTCTGCCACACTGTCTGATCCAAGCCCAGATCTTCCCAGGGTCTGCCCTATGGTAGAGTAGGGTGCCATTCACCCCTCCTGGGAGGTGATCGATTGGAACGTGGACGGTTTCGCGGGGCACCTTGACCGCTACCTTCCTCTTGGCGGTTTCCTCTATGGCAAACCCCCAGAGCGCCCTATCCTCGACCACCAGAGGCTCGATGTCGCACTTTTTCTAGTCAGGCCACTTCAGGCGACCAGAAAGCCAACAGGCTGTCATGCAGGATTTGGATGATCTTTGCAATAAATAAATAAATTAAATAAAGCAAATCCCTTCCTGTTGTGTGCGTCCGGCTTCGAGCGAGACCCTTCAATTGCGGTCTTCGCTGGTCCCCGATCTTAGGAATCTTTTATTTTGATTCGGAACAGCAAGAATAATGCGAATATTAATCATAAAATTCTGGTATGTCGTGCATGCATCAATTTTGCCAATTTTCTGATATTGAGAACTGTGATGAGATCATCAAGAAGCATAATCATCAAGCAGAGTAAAGCAGATGAAGCAGGACTGACTGACTCGAGCGATGGCAAGGATAAGTGAGGGAAGAATGAGAACTCATAATAATCTCAGAGAGTACACATAAGGAGCATGGCCAGCACTAGCCAAGAGTCCTCACTCATCCCTCTGGGTCATACACTCAATCTCTCATTTTGTTGTGCATTTCGTGTCTTGAACCACGCCCCTGTACCTCCTGAGATTGTGGCCTCTGAATATAGAGTCACCTGAGCCCGCAAGTTCAGAGCATTTCCAACCAAGTCCCATGATTCGGAAGTCGACCATAACACAAAACTCTTCCCATAGTGTAGGGAGATATAGTTGGGAGAAGATCCCTCGTCTGAGATGTTGAAACTTTGATGGTTCAGTCACCGCCTCATAATCAATTGTTGTGGGAGAGATGTACCTCTTAGCCAAATCCACCAGTGCACCCCAGTAAGAACCATCTGCGAGAGTGAAAGGTACTGGAGGCTTGGGATAGTCAGTGTAGAGCTTGGGTCCGAAGCTGCGGCTCAGCGTTATCACACTCTGATCAAACTCTCTCTCTCTCACCTCAAGGTACCTTGCTGCTGAAGTCCAGACTAAGTCGACGTGCTCATGGGTTTCTTTACCCTTCTTCAAGTAGACCCTCACGTCATGAATGGTTCCTCCCGCAAACTCGGTGTGGACCACAGGTTGTCAAATCTCCCTGCCTGAAACTGACTGCACTGACGTATCGGTATTGGAAAGCATCCTTGAGTGCAATCCTGTTGAGACTTGTCAACACTGACTCATTGACTGGGGAAGACTGAATTAAACTCATGTGCGGAGACGGATGTTGAAAATGATCTCTGCGTCTTTCGGTAATGACTGATTGTTGGTTGATAATGACTAGAAGCTTCGAATAACTCGTTCGATTGAATGTTGATTGAATATTGGTCGGATGCTGATTAAACGTTGATTGCTGGCTGATTAGAAGCTGGTTGAGTAACTAGTCATCGAGTTCTGATTACTTGACATCAAAATGCTGAGAAAACTGCAAATTATTGAGAGACACTTGCTAGCTAGAGTGTTGGTGGAATTTTCGGAAGAAGAATCTAGGTTCCCTTGTGCTCACCTGAGCTTTGCCCTGGCCTGCTCCACCGTTTCTAGAAACGAGTCGGTGCTATGTAGATTATCGTCGTGGCCATAAAAGTAGAGCACATATTCGATAGACTTTTTCCCTTTGGCTATCCCAACCGCAAGTTCCCTCTGAGCCTGCATGTGAGAGTCCATGTCCTGACAAGCCTCATACTCCCAACCCTCTTTCTTATCTCTGCTTGATCTGTTTTTCATCACAAGGACTTCATCCTCTCTCATGATTTCTCCCTCGTCTCAAGATTCAGGTTTTGAATAGGGTAAACTACAGACAGTCTTAAGTGAGCTCAACACTCAAAGAGGTAATAGTTCTCAAGTCCAAGTATCCCACTTGGCTTAGTTGTTGAAGATTTCAGTGAAGTGTGACCCGTCATCTATCTGCCACCATTGATCAGCAGTAAGCCTTTTCTCTATGTTGAAACCAACAAGGGATACTCGGGTCATTCCACCGATGATTTTCCTGACAACTGCGACGGAAACTGTCTGGCGTCGTGGCACACAGACCCAAACAAGTTACTAGTTACAAACCTGGTTCAACTCGTGCGCCGTGAATGTAGACTGGACGGCCTACAAGATACAACTCCCCGAAAACTACCCGGATAGCTTGTAGGAAGTCTGTCAGTTCTTTCTACTAAGGCTGCTAGTAAGCCTGCTATGGGTTGACTAAACTGTTTTCCCCAAATTTGATTATCTGTCCAAGCACTTCATCAGCTTTTGTGGCACTGCAACGGTAGGAATGCCTTTTGCTCAGTGCAGTGGCTTGAGGCACAGACAATCTGAACGTACTATGTTCAAGAGGAGGTTAATATGGGAGTCCCTCTATTCTTTGCGTCGTCCACTCGACACTACAGGCCCGGAACACAGACAGTCTCACACAGGGAAAAGTCACTTTGAGCATGAAGTACGACCAGGCTTGGCTTGACTGAATTCGAGTAAAAAGGAACACGCTCTCACTCAATGTCGCTATTTAAGCACAATTCTTCTCAGTGCTCGAGCACCTGACCTGGACTCTGAAAGCTACTGATCCATGCAAGAGGGTTTCGCGTCTACTGAACTGTATAATGAATATTCGTATAATTTTGTCTCCAGAAGTTTGGGCCCACTTACATAATAGACAGGGAATAATCAAAAGGATGTATTCTGTTTTGAACAACAAAGTACTTCTACAGATGCTACAGAGTTAATAGAATTGTGAAGCTTCTTCTGTTCAATGACATGTACTCACGGTCCACTTCAGGTTGTGTGACAAATCCACAACACTTAATACAAAACATCTCCAGTCGTGAGGCTCTCCAGTATCAGGGGGAAAATACCGAGGTATGCTGGAAGTTGCCTCTTAACTACAGACTCCGTTCACAAAGTAGCAATGTGTCACCGTTTCTGCCTGATTAGCCAGCTTCCAGCTAACGCTTGGAGCATTAATTATCACCATCATTAATCCCCATCAAATAAAAATTTAACAATTAAATATAGTATTTTCCTTAGTTGTCGTTCTCTCCCTTTGCGATTCATTACTCAGTCTCAGCTCTCAAGAGAAGCATTTTGGTTACTCGGAGTTGAGTGTATGACTGATAACCAAGTCAACTGACCATGCACCCATAGGTTTATGTAAAGATTTATAAACTCACATCGTTGAGTTAGTGCTTGTGTCCAAGACCATTCACGAGCTTACAGGGCAGCATGATTGCACACTTTCGTACAATCATCTCACCTATAGGCTCGCACGGTCTCGAGAGCCTGTGAAGTTATACGGTCATCTGCTCATACGGTCACCACACCAATAGACTTGTACGGCCGCAAGCTCGTACGATCGCTCTAGTATCTATAGGCCCATACAATTGCACGCGCTTACGATTGTACGGGTGCTCGCGAGTTCGTGTTGTCTTAAATTTGAATGACTACACGCTTACCCATCACTAGTGTTACAAGCCCTTCAAAATAGTAAATTAGACTTTCAGACCGTGTCATTGACTCTCGCCCTTTTCAGCCGAGTTAGTACATACAGCTTAATTGAACCGCATAGACAACCAGGAAAGATCACACAATCGAGACTCGGCCTGCCTCTTTTCTTAACCCTGCGTCATTATTTTCTCCACTTTGCTACTAGCAACTACCCATTAAACGGCGTCCCCTGTGTAGCAGAGGCTTATGTCCAATAGTGATGTGATCAAGCGTTGAGGGGCAATCCAACAATTCATTAAAATTTTCTTGGAAAGCCAAGGAATGTTAATCGTGAGAGGTCAGCATGCAAGGAGGCTCTCTCGAGTTCACGGTGACGATATCTGATCACAAAATTCGGTGTTTGCGGAGTCCGTTCTTGGCAGGCCACACCCAATCAACCCGTAGCACATCCCCTATAAGTTCTCTCATTTGACCTCAGTTCGTTGTGGAATCACACATATGGGTAACGGGGGAAACGGTGGCCTTACATGACATAGACAACAATGAGCCAATGCGCAGTCAACCGAAAGGATAACTAACGAACAAACCTTATTTACAAATAACATCATCAGTAAAGGGGTGAAACAGAAGTACCGTTCACACGTTTCTTGCGAAGTTCATACCCAAGATTATGTATAAACATCTCTAGTAACTCTGCGAATACGCACTTATTCACTAATGATCATGCCCTTTTTCTCAGGCCATTCAAAGCCCTTTGCAGTCGAGTTGAGCTCATTAACGAGATAATGGCGTCAGTTGCTGATCACTAGTATGTCTGGCCACTCCTCTGCAACGAGTTACGACTCCGCTTTTATGCATGTTCGCGAAGACGGAAGGTACATCCCTCTTCACGTGTGCAGTAGCCGGAGAGAGCACTGAGGACAGCGTGGTAGGTCCTCCTCACATCGCTTATACTTCGCACACATCTTCACTCTCGTTTCATCACCGAGATGAAAACAATGACGTTGGGCAACCCGGATCAAAAGAGGACATAGTACACACCAGCATCAAGGATCGTACCCAGAGTCTGTCTCTCTCCTCATGGACATTGAAGGTTGACGCCAGCAGCAGTCCCAAAGCTCACTTATCTCTTCCTCTCATTGGGTACATGTCTAACTCGCTCGTAGTCCCCCTCGTACACACCGTGCTGCCCGAGTGTACACACCTCACTGCCGCTAATCAGCTTGTACCCGTCTCTTTGGGTTCCTCAATCAGATCATCTCACGTGGGGCTCGCTTTGAACTGTTGACGTCAATAATAGTTCCACGAGAGTGCGTGCTCTCTGCAACACACACTAATCTCATTTTCAGGGAAAACTCCTCTTCCCTTTCTTCCTTCGTCTTCTGCATGGATGAAAATCTCCCACGATTATGAACACGAGAGGTCAATGACCGCCGACACTCGACACGTACTTCAGGTAAGCTACGGATGGCCACGACTGGCTGGTGATGTCAACTAGTAAGGAGAGAAGCCATGTTCTCTCTCCCTCTAGTAACTGTCCGCTCCCTCGAGCTAATCTTTCCCCATTCTCGTACTTGCCATGATCAGTATGGCATTACGCCTATCACGCCTTTGTCGTGAGTTGGCCTCTGGGTTGTCTTCCTCATGCACACCATTTCCCTTCAGCACTGATCTTGCATCGCTCAAACGTTTCGCTCGCGCAATGGCTAGCCTCTGTCATGCTAGCCACGCACTGACATACGGAGTGGGCACGCCAAGCCCTTCTCTTGCCTGCTCATCTGAAAGGCCGTGACGAAGGCACTGGACTACGCGATGAGAACTTGTTCCGGTTGCTGCACCCAGACATGCCAGGACGGAACAAGGTAAGCTACAGACGACCACGACCAGCAGCTGACATCAACAAGTGGCGTGTTCGCCGCCTGAGTGTGTCGCCTGCATTTGCATACCCCTAAGTGAGCTGCAGGTGTCCCAACTAGCAGATGACCTCAACAAAAATTCTCAGGGACGACCTCTTTCTCTCTCTTCGTGTCTGACTCTCACTCGCGCCCTCTCTCTCGCCTCTCTCCCTCGATTGTTTCTGCCCGCTCTCTCAACTGCCCCTCACCCCTGGTCTCGTCGTCGCGAGTTGGCCTCCAGGCCGCTCTCCACGTGCTCGGTCGGCGAGTGGTTCTTCTGCCACTGATCCAACCCGTGCCAGGACTGGGTCTTGACTTCCTGGTCACTCTCCTCACTCTCTGCTTCTGTGTCGCGGTCAAGGTGCCACTGCTCCCTCTCTGCCGTATCTGTTGAAGTCCCTGCCTCCAGGTACGAGACGGTCACCTTGATTTCGTATGTGACCCCGTCTCGTCTACACCTCCTCTCGGCTCTGTCCTTGGCTTCTATGATAGCCAACTGCAGGCCCTGATCCGCTCTCATCTCCTCTTCCTTCCCCCCTTCAATGTTTATCTTTAGCCTTGCCTCCCGATTGCAATGGCTATAGTCCAAGATGGCGGTCACCATCAGCCCCTCTCCTGACATCCGCTCCCACCTCCAGAGGAACTGGAGGTATCTTGGTCTATAGCCATACAGCCCGTTGCTGCGCACCATGGTCGAGCCCCCCCCCTAGACGAGCAGTGTAAGCCACCAGGCCACAAAGTTCCGAGATAGCTAGGGCCGAACACTCAGAGCGTGAGCATGTGCTCACAAATGGTCTCCCGCACATTCCGCTCCCACCTCCAGAGGAACTGGAGGTATCTTGGCAGAATACAGCCTGTTGCTGCGCACCATGGTCGAGCCCCCCCCCCCTGGACGAGCAGCGTAAGCCACTAGGCCACAAAGTTCCAAGATAGCTAGGGCCGAGCACTCAGAGCGTGAGCATGCGCTCACAAATGGTCTCCCGCACATTCACCACGCCGCCTAGTCCTCTCCTCGCTTCGCCAATACTCGGTGCAGCGAGGTTGCTCATGCTCAAGCAATGAAATGCCAGTCCCCTCCCTTTTCTCTTTTATAGGATCGTCGCATATTGGAACCCCTGTGTTCTAAACGAGGAACTCAAACAATTTTTAAAATTCTACACTTTGATAATTTGTAATTCAGAATTTAATAAAATAAAACAAAACGGAACAGAGTGAAAAAGAAAAAAAGAAAGAGGAGGATGGCCAGGACACTAACAGTCACTGCGCGAACACAACTCCTCAGTCCGCATCTATCTGTCTTTTCAACTTTGCTTGAAAAGACAGACAGTCCAGCACTCAGCGGTCCCATAACGGGATACCGCCCGTCACTCCACTTTCTTCATAGGGAGCTTACAGGCTACCACTAATGGGTACCCGTCTCCGAAGGCAAGGTGGGGGCTTATGACCTTCCGCGTAAGGTGATAAGCCTCCTACCAATGCGGCTGTGGGTTACCCCTCTTTTGGGGTCGGGGCGCTTGGCAGATCACTTCTGCCGCACAATAGGGCACGAGAGGTTAATTGGCCTCGGCCGCCAGTTCGCTATCATGGTTCATAAACGACCGTTGGTCCCCAGAATGACAGAAAGGGAAAATTACATAGGGAAAATAGGTAATAATAATAATTATAATAGCTAAAGAAAATACGGGTGAGAAAGAAGAAGACATAGCGGCATTGCCATTTAGGACCACTAGTTAGCCCCAGATAAAAACGGCTAATTAAATCGGGGTGCAGATCCGACAAGCGACCCCCCCCCCCCCCCCCCCCCCCCCCCCCTTTTTTTTTTTTTTTTTTTTTTTCTCTTTTGTTTTTTTGTTTCTTTTTCTTACTCTGATCATGACCGCCCTCTACACTCATCCCATAACTCGACCAGAGAGAACTCGACACATAGTAGAAAGACTGTGCCGGTCCTACTTCCTCCGCGTCCCTGGGCGAGCCCGACGGCTACCACGGCCACAGGCCGCTTGTGCTCTGCTGTACAGCAGGGCGCCGAGTTTGCGTGGACCAATGGAAAGCCCAGCGGCGCACCCCCCCCCTTTTGCCAGTGGGTGCATCGACCGGACCATCCCCGCACCACGACCCGAAAGTCGCCGAGTTCTTTCGATGATCCCCAGCAAAAGTACGTAAATAAACGCTTGGTACGCTGTGAAGGTCCGTGGACTGGGAGCAGGCTTGTCAGGAGATTCGAGCAAGGAGCCAGCACACAGTAGGGCTTATGAGCAGGCATCTGGCACGCAGCGGAGGGTCGAGACACCGCGCCCTGCGACACCGGCCCCCTTGGCCTCGACCTCCTCCTCTTCCTAGCGGCCTCCCTCCAGCCGAGACAGCAGCATAA
The DNA here is from genome assembly GCA_003427395.1 of Chara braunii. Classification (NCBI taxonomy): domain Eukaryota; kingdom Viridiplantae; phylum Streptophyta; class Charophyceae; order Charales; family Characeae; genus Chara; species Chara braunii. The sequence goes on from BFEA01000080.1 coordinate 2,360,083, forward strand.
GTCCTCCCCCGACTCACACTACTGTCCTCCTCCTCGAGGCCCCACTCAATCTGACTGTAGGGGACCTCTTCCATACCACCTTCGTCTAAGGTAAGGATCAAATGATCCTTGGCCCTGACTTGGCCAGAGATGGTACGACCCTTCCACTTTTTGTTCTTGTCAAGGTCCTTATGCAAGAAAGTGAAACTGACATGGACTGCGCTTCGAAAGCTACCACTTCCCTACTCAGGGTATCATAGGTCATGGAAGGTTGTCTGCTCTTTTCGAAAAAGTGCCCGCGCAGAGGTTCGGGGATGACATAATAAAACAAGTTGACCAGTTGGGTCTCAGTGACTCTGTGGTCTTGGACGGCGACCAACTCATCCATAACACCTTTGAGTACCCTTGGACTCCTCCACTGGTGAGAGTGGATGGTGTGCAGTTTGTGAGAGGCCCTTACACTTCGTGTGACATCTGCAAACCGTTCACGAAGCAACCTGAAAAAAATCAGGAAGGGGTATGATTTTGGGGTAAGCTACCATATTATTCTCACATTGCGCGGCGCGGGCGAGCGATCTGGCGAAGCTAGCCGCTTCGTCTTTAAGGGCATGGGAGGCGATGAGGACTTGTTCCTTAGCGAAGATCTTCTGCAGGTGAACGTATGAGTTAACGTTCGCCTCCCAGTTGTCAAAATTCTCTTCCTTCTTCCCACAGTAGGAATCAGGAAACTTTACTTAAACCGGTTCTCGACGGGGGCGAGCTTGCTCCTTCTTTGGAGCAGCAAGCTTTGCGCCTTCTATGGCCCGGTGCAGAATCATTCAGTGTTCTCTATTCTGGCCTTCACCTCCGTGCCCACATGCATCATCATTTCGCGCGCAAATTCTCTAATACTCAGGCGTATGGATTGCAACGCAATGTCTTGGCCCCTGACTAACTGATAGTGCTATTGCTGGGCCTTCGCCAACAGTTCTATATTCCTAGCCATAATCTCCATCTTACCTAGCACATCCGCCTGGCTTTCCATTTGTTGTCTTTGCTCCTCCACCACTTCCAATTCCTTCGCGACCTTATTTGCTGCATCCAATCGTTGCCTCTTTTCTCTTGCGAGGCGCAACTTCCACTCCAACTTCTTCTCCTCCTCTATGGTCTGGCGGCGTAAGGGGTCTTGCTCGTCCTCTAACTCTTTCACCACCGCCTCTTGTTCTGCCTTGGGGACATATAGCATTGCTTCCTCCTCCTCTCCCAGCGACAGGTTTGCAACCCACTCTGTAATCTTCTTCTCCATCCACTGATCATCTTGTTTCGTGCCACTTGATTCTCCCCTTTCCGTTCTGGTCCTTTTGTCCAAGGGGACTTCCTCCTCCACTTCCACTTCCTCTTCTTCTACTGCCTTCAACTTCTCCTCCTTTTCTTTTTTCAACTTCTCCATCTCCTCCAATTTCTTCTTCTTTGTCGCCTGCTCCTCCATCAAGGCCAACTTCTTGGCCTGCTTGATCAACTCCATCTTAGCCCCTTTTCCTTTTCTCTCTTTTAGGACGGCGGCGGCTTGCTCTTCCTGAGCCTCAGTATACGGGGTGGTGCTCTTACCGCTACACAGGTCCACCATGGTGTCCGGTGTACAACCAAGTGACAATTCCACTCCTCACCACTTAGACTTCCACCCCCTGACTGACTTAACTGACCGACTGACTCTCTAAGGACCACAAAGCCTTACCCTTCGATCCAGCCAGGTTACCATGGCTGGCGGAAGCTTTCGCCACCACTGTCCTTTACAATCCAAACCCAGATGCCCTGCACCTGCGGTCAATCCCACCTGGCTTTCACTCCGGTTCAGGACCCTGTCAACTAGGGTTTCTAGCCTAGACCTATTACTGAGCTGTCGCTGCAGGACTTCAGCGCTGATCAGGAGGCATTTAAGGAATTGTTTAACGTCGCAAACAGGACGACGAGATCAGCAAATCCTCTCAACACTTACACAGCTGGTTGTGCAGCCCACAACTCCGATTTTGGGCCTACCATGCCACACTGAGCAGCCCGCCGGTCTGTACCGGTCCTTGGGAGGGTTTGTCCTCCGGGTCAGTCAGTCGTCAGACACGGCCTTTGGCCCTACTCAGCCCATGTGGGTTTGGTCAACGCAGCTCTACGACCTCATGCACGAAGTTCCTATCACCTAGAGAGAAGAGACTCAATGCAGAAAGAAGAGACAAACAGACTCAGCAAGTACCATGGGGTCAGTGCACATCCATAGGGCGAGGGGATAGGCTGAAGGCTTGGCGAGAGTATAACATCTCCAACTTGGTCAACTTCATGGTCAACAGCTCCGGTCAACGCCCTGGTCAACACCTTGCTCAACGCTGGTCAATGTCCCGATCAACGTTGGTAAACTCCCGGTCAACGTTGGTTAACACTCCGGTCAACGTTGGTAAACTCCCCGGTCAACGTTGGTAAACTCCCCGGTCAACGTTGGTAAACTCCGGGTCAACGCTGACAACTGCCTAGGTCAACGCTAGGTATGGCTGCCAACCCTCTCTCTCTCACCTTCTTTCACCTTCCTCCTTCCTCCTTCTTCACCCTCGGCTATGGCTTCTCTCTCCTCCCTCGTCTCTTTCTTCTTCACCCCCTTCTTCGTCTCTCCTTCCTTTCTCTTCTTCGGCTATGGCGTCTCTCTCCTTTGTCTCTCCCTCCTCCTTCACCAGGTGTTCTTTCTCCTTCGTTTACTCCGTGTCCGAGCTCAGCGGCTATAGCCGCAACTTCCTTCCTTGGACCGCACAACCAATCTTGTATCGCTCCTCTCTCTCTCTCTCTCTCTCTCTCTCTCTCTCTCTCTCTCTCTCTCTCTCTCTCTCTCTCTTTGTATATATATATATATATATATATCCCCTTCGTCATTATCTTCTTTGCAGGTACGCAGCACCTTCCTTCAACGGTGCGGCTATGGCGGACCCTTCTTCTTCAACGGCGTACTTCTGCTATGGCGCGTGAAATAACGGGAACCTGCTCCGATACCAATGGAATCAGACTCGCTTTCTTCTTCACATACATGCAAACAGATGTCAATCGACGCTGGCGCTGTGCGCCCACACGAAACTCATAGATATTCAAGTCGAGAACACAGTTTGGATACAAACTCGCTCCCACTGGCTATGGCGCCTGAGCGCTCACACATCCTATGTCCAACACTGTATTCACACAACCGTTTGCATGCACTCGACTCTGGATCTCCCTGGATATCCCACACACTCCAACTCAGTACAACACACACACACACACACGCTGAATTTTGCCTCTAAGCTACAGCGGCTATGGCCGCTCTACTACTGGCTATGGGCGAACTATCTCCCTTCAGCCCACTTCAACCTCGGGCTTCTGCAGACCACCTCACACAAGATGCCTGGACAGCGCTTCCGTATGGCTCACGCAGGAATGAATGAATGGCTGGACGCTGCCTCTTGATTTATACTTCTGTAAGTCGCTGGTTTGCCCCTTTTCCACCGGGCCCATGGTGCACACAGTCCCTCATGGTACTTGCTGACTGTACAAAGTGAGACTGGGACTGGGTACCGCTGACTAAGCGAAGTTGGACTCACCACTTGCCCACTTGCCTCTGGTCTGCTGTGAATAACGTGAGAAAAACTTGAAAGGCCACTTCCAGACCTTTCGGAAGTCTGTGGACTTGGCCTTTCGGAACTGTAGCAGCATGGCTACGATCTCGCGGGCCCCTTTTTCTTTCAGTAACTGTCTGGGGCCCCTGCTGCTTTGAGGCCGAATCTGAATTTGAGGCCCCACGTAGGGGCCTGGAGCCATGCCAAGGGGCTCGGATCCTCAGACTCCCTCCTCCATTGCTTTCATAGTCCTCGAGGAACCTGTTAGTGCACTTGGGCTTTCCCCTTGATTCTTCTCTTGTACTAAGACACAATCTGAGGCACTGTCTTCATCAGCGCCTGCTTGGTGAACCACCGATCTTCCTTTGGATGAGGGCAGCATAGATCGTCGTGATGGGAACAGATCAGACTCACAGAAACGTGCAAATTTGGATGCATGGAATACGGGGTAGGTGTGTCGGTGACCAGGTACACGAATGATGTAAGAGGGACCATCTGGATCATTCCCCACTATGTCTAAGACCTCCCAAGGCCTACAGTACCGAGGCACTAGCTTTCTAGAGATGCCTGCCTCCAGTCCGAACTCATACGACTTCACCCAAACCCTTTACCCAACCTGAAACATGGACTGTCGACAATGCTTGTTCTCAGATGCAATCATTGCATCTTGAGATTTCTGTATGTGCTCTCGACAGCCTGCTGCAGCAGTTTGTCATACTGGACAGCAAACTCTATGCTATTAGGCGCTGCAGTGGGTCTGTTTTTAGGTAGGAGGAAATCCAAAGCAGGCCTAGGCTTCCAACCAAGATGCAACTGGTTCGGAGACATACCGGTGGTGCTGCGTACAGCATTGTCATACAGACTGGCGATGAAAGATAACTTCTCATCCCAGTCATCTTGGCTCGGCTTGATGTAATTTTTGAGCAAATCTTGCACCACGAGGTTCATCTGCTCCGCCTGGCCATTGGCGTCAGGATGAATGCCCGTTGTCATTTGCAGTTGGGAACCCATCTGCTCAGCTGCTTTCTTCCACAATTCAATCGTGAAACGAACATCTACGTCACTTACTATGGACTTGGGCAATCCAAAGTCACTCGCCCAGTTATCCACGAAGAGTTTATCACATGGTCAGTCTTTGCAATCTCAGACATAGTGACTAACCTTGCATGCGTCAAAAAACGATCCACTATTATGAAAACGGGTCTCTTGGTGCTCACGAAGGTGACCAATGAAGTCCATCGACAAACTCCGTCCACGACGAGCCAGAATGGACAAGGGCTTGACAAGCCCTAGAGGTGCTTGTGTCCTTGGTTTATCGCGCTCACAAACCTAACATGTTTCAACATAACCTTTGGAGTCCTCTAGCATAGTGGGCCATCAAAATCTTTCCACATGGTTTTCTGAAGTCTTCAGTGATTGGTAGCATCACGACACTCACCTAAAAACAAACTACGCAAAGACTCTCTACTTGGTACACAAAGTCATTAATTCCCAGCCTTCTCAACAAACAGCAAGTTGTCCATCACCACAAACTCATCAGTAATGGCTTTCTCGTTGGCCTCGAGGTTGCGCATGATGTCCAACATCAGTGCATCTTTCTTGTAGGCATCCACCAATGATTCCGTCAGATCATTAGACAGCCCAAACTCCTGATCAGTGAGCCCAAGTAGTTTGCCTTACGTGATAGAGCATCCACAACCTTGTTGAATTCGCCCATCAGGTGCCCTAGGCAGAAGTCATGCTGATCAATGACTCCAATTCACCACTTAAGAGCATCTGAAAGTGGGGGCTGCGTCTTGATGCATCGGAGGGCCTCATGGTCAGATCTCACAACAAGAAAATATGCCCAAGAGGTAATGCCGCCAATGTGTCAAGCATTATAGAGGGCGTAGAGCTCACACTCATACATGGACTTGGCTAACTTTTGGGAGGGCATCTGTGTGCTCATGTACTCAATCGGCCTTAACTTCTTTCCTTCCTACTGTTGGGGAATGGTGCCAATGCCATATTGGCTGGCATCGGTCGTCACAATTGAAGGCTTCTCAGATCTGGAAGCTTGAGGACCTTGTGATCCATAAGAGCATACTTCGATCACCTGAAGACTCTCTCACAATCATCTGTCCACTCCCACGGGGCATCAAGGTGTGTGAGATCAGTCAAAGGGGTTGACACAGTACAATAATTCTTAACAAACGGGCGGTAATAACCTGTCATCCCAACAAAGAACTCACCTTACTCACAGACTGAGGTTGTGGCCAATCCCTAATACTAGCCACCGTCGCATCTTCTGGCCTCAGACCATCCACAGAGATTTCATGACCCAGATACAAGACCTTAGTGCGACCAAACTCGCATTTCTCGAAATTATCTTGTACTAGTGCTTATGAAGGAGACCAAGCACAATGTCAACCTGCAGCGCGTGCTCCTCGACAGTCCTACTAAAGATAAGAACACACACGTGAAACGGTTTTCACCTTTTTGTAGTGGCGGATGCAGTACCCAGGGTTCGATCCCTAGACCTCACCCTACCCATGTACAGTATCTGTGTAGACCCCGAGAATCGAACCTGTGACCTGTGCATTCGTAGGTAGTTGGTAGGCCTGTCGTAGGTCCATAGGCAGCAGGGGTTCGATCTGTAGGTCTATAGCATAGAAGAGTCTTAGTGAGTTCCAGAAGCTGAGCTGTAGTCCTTCTAGAAGGTAGGCAAGTGGGCAAGTGGCCAAGTGGAGAGGCAAGTGGTGGACTAAACCGCAGTGCAACAGCAGTACAACGTCGGTAGGATAGCGG